>JAUTXW010003172.1:410000-422500 GCA_030620095.1 Kuschelorhynchus macadamiae
TATTTGGTTAGCGGGAAGTAATAGCTGTAATAAATTATTTTGTTGGTATTGCATATTAATTTCGGAAATACTAAATCAATTTATTTCAGTGATATAATAATCTTAAAGAAGTACACCGTGCCTTAATAAAACATAAAATTTCAAAAGAACAAACCCCTTGCGCTTTAAAATTTAAATTATTCAGAAATACAGCTGAACGCCTTTCTATAAATCATAATGAAAATCGAAAAATAATTCGACATTTGATTAATATGGTACCTATTTTTTTCATAACGCAAGAACTAGGCTTCCCGGGTAATAATAAATCATTAAATTCAGACAATCAAAATAATTTTAGAGAATTAGCTAAATCTGCGGAAAATTTAGATAGTGTTAATAAATTTATAAAACCCAATTCTATTTTTATAGGTTCTTCGAAACTACAATACAAAATGACTGAATAAAAATGTAATACAATATCAAAAAAGTAAGTTCACTGACTAGAGTAGAACGTTTTACTTTTTTTTTAATTAGATTATACTCTTTTAGTATCATTAAAAAACTAAACGAAAAAAAAAGATTATTATTTGACCACCATTTGGTGCCTATTTAAAAAAGATTGGTTAAATTAACTTACCAATGATCCCACACCAAACGTTACTTCCAAATCTGATCTGTAGACGTCTCTCTGCCAATTCGTGAGGATTTTGCACAGCCCAATGATGACGGTTGTGCCTATTAAAGACCCCACAATTCGTGAACCTGCTCTCATAGGACCACAAGACATGATTTACAAAATCAGGATTTTCATTACATCTCCTAGTATACCACTAACAGAACTGTAGTCGTCTTGAAAAATCAGTTTCCTTAAGTCCTTGTACTATTATGGGTTTGTATGGATGGTACTTATTCTTTTTAAAACTCTCTGTACTGTTGATTTTGGCACATTAGTTTCCTGTTCTACAGTTCTTACCGATGCACTAGGGTTTTCGTTGATAGCTTGTAAAATGTTTCTGTCTCGATTTTCATTGTTATTATTGTATCCGCTTCTAGGTTGTTCGAAGGCACCATGGTTACTTAAATTAACTACGATTTTCCTGAATTGGGTTTTTAGGGGCCTGATGTCGTTCGGGGTACATCTCCAAATACCTTGCTGAGGTAACCTCGGCTTTTCTGTATTATTGAAAGTACAGAGCTAACATGTCAACCTTTTCTTCATTTGAATACGGAATGCCGGCCATTTTCTATAGGTTTTGACAATTTATGTGTCAGATTTATGATTTTATTGGGATAAAACCGCTAGGATATTCTAAAAAATAAATAAATAACAATTGAAAATAAAAAATGAGTATCGAATTTGCTATTTTAAATGGACCATCTTCTATATTATTTCATTAAATTAGTGGCTTCTTGGTGATTATATATTGAAATATACTTGGTTGGGTAACTTTATCTTTTAAGACAACGATAGATGTATATATATATATATATATATATATATATATATATATATATATATATATATATATATATATATATATATATATATATATATATATATATATATATATATATATATATATATATATATATATGTATATATATAATATATATATATATATATATATATTATATATATATATATATATATATATATATATATATATATATTGGAGTTTAAGTTAAAGATTTAATTACGAAAGTTAAAGAATTGCCGGAATTTTTCATCGTATAAAATTTAATGTACTGGATCCTAACCCCAAAAATACATCACTCTAACGTAACAACAAAAGGATCGTTAATGAAAACCATAAAAACTTAATATCTGTTAAATATCTGCGGACCAATGGAGTAGGTGAAGACTGATAATATGGGGTTCATGCTGGACATATATATATATATATATATATATATATATATATATATATATATATATATATATATATATATATATATATATATATATATATATATATATATATATATATATATATATATATATATATATATATATATATATATATATATATATATATATATATATATATATATATATATATATATATATATATGGTAGTATGTTTTCATTCCACGTACACCAACGTCATAACAAGAAAATGATCCTTGTTTGGAACATGTTCTGCATCACAGCAGACACAATGATCCGGTATATATATATATATATATATATATATATATATATATATATATATATATAAGTAAGTAGTATTTAAGCTATGTCGCGAACTGACCGACAGACGGACCGACGGAATTAATAAAACATAGCATCTAAGGACGCTAAAACGTGAAAATATGTAAAACCTTATTTTTCACTATTAAAAAAAATTATTTGGTCGCAATTTTGTTCCCCCATCTTGAATTAGTAACACAGTTTTATTAGGTGGTGCCTATACTACAGTTAGTTATGGCAGACAATTTGAAATCAATCCATTCAGGGTGAATTTTTAAATATTTTATTATACCGCCATCTTGGATTCGTACCAAAATTTTACTACTTGAGTCCAGCATAATACTTTATGTTTATGCACAATTTGAAATAAATAGGATAAGTAGCTTTTCATAATAATTTTTTTTAACATTTTCCTAGGCCGCCATTTTGTTTTGGCAAAATATTACCAGATCATCTCCATATGACTCTCAATTTTTGGTCAAAATTTGAAGTCAATCGGGTTAAAGATATGTTAATCCTGAGAGGGTGATTTTTGTCGCGATTACAAACATTTTATTTAGCCGCCATTTTGTTCCTCCCATCTTGAATTAGTACCACAATTTTACTAGTTGACTTCTATACCACAATTAGCTATGCCAGGCTAAATTTTTAAATATTTTATTAAGCCGCCATTTTTTCCGCCATCCTGGATTCGTACCAAAATTTTACCAGTTAATTCCAACATAATACTTTGATGTTTGTGCAAAATTGGGGATAAATTGGATAAGTAGTTTTTTAATAATATTTTTTTTAACATTTCACTAGGCCCTCATTTTGTTTCGCCGTTTTGGATATTTACCAAAATATTACCAGGTCATCCCATATGTTCCTTAATTTTTGATAAATTTTTGAAGTTAATCGGGTAAGTAGTCTTTAAGCTATGCCGCGAACTGATAGACAGACCGGCAGACGGACCGACGGAATTGATAAATAGTAGTTTACCTAACAAGTGCGGAAAGTGCACGCAATTAGCGGAGTTCGGCCATCAATCGCATGCAGAAAAGTCACTTTACGCACGTGTAAGGTACACTATTTTTTCAACAAGCGTGCGGAAAAACCCAGATGTTAAAAAGAATCGTTTACTTAAATCAAATACATAATCACAAATTAATTAATATTAACAACATGAATAGTAAACGTGCAGTTTGTAGCATTTTGTAAATTAATTGCAGAGGCTAGATTTTTTTTCGAGGAACTCGGGGACTTGTAGTTTGGTTTTGGACTTTGCAGTTCTCTTTCACTAGTACTTATTGTTGTAACCGTCGCCGAGAGGGTAACTTTTTGATTGGAAGAGGTCGATTTGGTAGACTGCACTGGTGAAAGTTGGTGACTAGTGGAAGGAATGGCATTGAAGTTCAATACTTTATTGGATAGATTCTTTTGAAGACTTGTTGAGCTTTTTAAATAACCTTGCCACGGTTGAAGATTTCCAACTTCCGAGGCGTTTGATATTTGTTATTCCTTCTCCGGAATCTGCAAGCATTGTGTGGGCTGAACGTCGGAAACTGTGGCCTGTATATAGTTTAGGATTTGGGAACTTCAGATAACCTGCAATATTTGATGGCATTTTTCCAAAGGTGTTTATTCCGATGCATTGTATTGTGCAAGCACCTTTCTTGTAGTTTTCTGGCTTTCTTAAAATCGCATATTTTCTGACCATTTTTAAATATTCTCCGCTTTCAGCTTCATCAGATAGTACAAAGCTTCTAGAACGGTAATTTTTTTTGTGCCTGGAATATTTATTAATAAAATATTTCCTTTGTCTTCAATATGATGCAATGACATTTTTGTTAGTTCTTCTCGGCGACATGCGCCCGCCAAACCAAATATAGTAGCTACTTTAATATCGAGATAAATTTCGTCAGGCGCTTCATTTATAAATTTAGGAATTTCCTCTTTTGAAAAAATGTTCGCCTTCTTTGGTCTAAATCCAACATTTTGTTTTTTTAAATAGGCCGTTTGATCAACTTTTTAACATTGAGCATGTTTGGCTTACATGTTTTGGAAAGTTCGACGAAATATGCCAAAAAAACGGTTTCTTTGAAATGAATGAACGACACGCGTATTTTTACTTTGTGTCTATCGTGATTCAAACTGCCAAGTAAAAAAGGCAAGTGTTTATTATTCCTTAACATTGATTTTATAAGGCATAATACGAGAGCCATTAAACAATTTTTTAAAACACGTTTTACATATTTTTTACTATTTTGTTGAAAATTATAGCAGAATTTAGCAAATTTATTTTCTTAAATCATTCTGCTAACTATCAGCATAACAATATATTTTTAAATATTTAAAATCAGTAAGTATATGTCAAAAAAATGGGGGGTTATCATTAAATGAGTGCGGAGAAGTGAAGTTTTCCGCACCCTTGTAGGAAAACATATTTTTTGGCATCTACGGACGCCAAAACGTAAAGATGTGTAAAACCTGAGAGGGTGACTTTCGCGATTACAAACATTTTATTTGGCCGCCATTTTGTTCGGCCATCTCGAATTAGTACCACAATTTTACTAATTGATCCTTGGATTTTCCTTGGATTCTTGCCAAAGTGATCTAGCTGATTCCAATATAATACTTGATGTTTTTGCAAAATTTGAGATAAATTGGATGAGTAGTTTTTTAGTAATAGTTTTTTAATATGCCTCCATTTTGTTTCGCCAAATTGGATTTTTACCAAAATGGTACCAGGTCATCCCATATAACCCTTAATTTTTGACAGACAGACCAATGGAATTGAGAAAACATGTTTTTTCTTCATCTAGGGACCGGAAACGTCAAAATCCGAAACAACTCGGAGGGTGATTTTTTACGATTACAATACTTCCCTTTTACGAGGGAAGTAAAAATATTTATAAAAAGATATTAGATTTTATACATTGTTAAAATTTAGATAAAAGTAGTACCACGTTATCTTTTGAGATGTTGACGTTGCTTTAATTCAAAATTCAAATTTGAAATTCGTAAACTTAAGAAACTGATTGAAAATAATTTATATTAATTTAAAATGATAATTAAATATTGCTTAAATAAACAATAGAAAATAATAACGGAATGGAAAGCGAAATGACAACCATACGCATATTATTATTGAAAACTTGGGAAATATATCGATGGGTTCTTGACAAAACATCGTAAGAGACATAACTGTTTTATTATCTTAAAACCTTTTTAAACAAAATAATATTCCTGTACATTTTAAAGTTCAAGGCCCATTAATAATTTTATAATACAAAAAAAGAAAGTTAAATATCACTAATTTTAGCATGTTTTTTTTTGAACAATACTTTTTGCCGGCAAACAAAAAAAGTTGCGGGGCGGTTCTGTTTAGCACCAAGCGGATTTATCAGTAATGAATTATATACTCTACTGTTCTGTGATATGTATATTGCCAAACTTTTGAATTAACATCATACGCATTTTAGCAGTACATTCTTCAAGAAGCAACAACGGAATGCAATATTCTTCTCTTCTAAAAATTTACTCATTTGGTTATTAAAAAATCTGCATATTTGTCACTCATTTAATCATATAAAGTTTATGCTAAGTTCGCTTTCTATACAGATGAAACTGATGACCCGCTTAAAAAAATGATAGACGAATTTGGACGACACAGGTTAACAGGTAAGACATTTTTTTGTTTTATAACTTTTACTTCCATATTTCTTTAATGAAAAAAGCATATTTGATGAAAACACGAAAATATATCCAAGCAGCTTTAGCATTATTTCTTCTCGTTGAATCGATGATGATGAGTGAAAAACAACAACATCAAATAAAACTGCTATGGCTTTTGATATTTTTGAAATGAATTATCACATTGTGTGATTTTTCGTTTGCTGTTATACCTTTTGGTCTAAAGTCGTATTTTTTTATTTTAATTGAGTCCATTTTCCGCACTTCTAAATTGGAAAAATGGGAAAAAGTAATATTTTCCATTAACACCTGAAATTGGCACTATTATTGATACTGCTACTTTTTCAACCTTTGATGACACTTAAATGTCATTATGACAAAGAGAAGAGACACACTTAAAAATTTGATTTTTTTTATTTTTGACGAATTAGCAACATTAAATGAGCTTTAAAATGAAACGGTATTTTTTGTTGTTTAATTTATATCTGATTGCTAATTTGAACATTGAGCAGATATTTTAGTAATATATACATTCATTATAGTATTTTGATCTGGGTTATTCGATTAATTGCATTTACAATTTTTGCTGGATTTCTCTGATATTTCTATGAGGCCGTTGATATTATATACTTCAAATGGCCCCATTTGTTGTTCTTTTTGTTCTACTGTTAGATATTGAACAAAGAGAAAACGATATGGTTTCAAAGCTCCAGAGTTCTCTGAACTGTTCCGTAATTGACCCTTCGATGTTCTGGATTTATCATACATTTTTTTGTCTCTTAATTCTGATAATTATATCCACTGAAATGCACCTCTGAAAACTCTAAAATTCTTTGTTTTTCTCAAGCATTTTCTCAACTTTTGTAGAATAATTTTACCATTTGTAGCTGGTCATCTAATGATATTTAATTTTTTAACGTTAATTCAACGGTGCTAATTATCCGAAAACAAAAAAACTTTGCTACAATATAAAATTTTTTTTCTTTGTCATAATGACATTGGAGTATTGTCAAAGATTGATCAGGTATCGATATCAATACTATTGCCAATTCCATGTGTTATTGGAAATTTTATCACGGTAGTTCAACATTTTCTCAATTTAGAAGTGCGGAACATCAACTTTAAAATAAATGGCTATTTTGTTTTTCCAAACCAATACACCCATGGAAAGGAAAACCCGCTTGTCTAGTTCTCGTTGGGTAATTTTGTACATATGGCTTCTGTTGGTAGATTTCAAATGTTATGTCATATTTTTGGAGGCAATTTGTTTTTGAATGGAATAACATACGCTTTGTTGATTGATGATCTTTTTTGAATCCCAGATTCTTTAGTATCATCACATTTGAACCAAATACATTACCTTCAGAGTTTCAGTGTTGTCATATACTCAGAGTTTCATTTCTTCTTCCTGTTGCTCATTCTTCAACTCTTCTAGAGCAATATTAAATAGAGACAGTACCAGTTCATCTTCTTGTTTTTTGTTATTTTGAAGTTCTATATCAATTTATTCTGTTTGCGTACTGTTGCCATTGGAAAATACATTATAGGCTGGTGTACTTTAGAGGTATGTATAAAGTTTATGCTATTGGTGTTTCCATTTGAAGTTTTTTGTTGATAGTTTAAGTCACTGATTTCAGATTTAGGATTCTTTATAATAAATTCTTCCGTGGAATAACTTGTAAGTACCAAAGAACATATTTTTTGACACCTGTCTCACTTAACTATCGTTGTGTTCCATTCAGTAATTATTTATTTCGCTATATTAACTTTTTGTCTTAACTTTTTTACATTTTGCCCTGATTTAAGTTTAGATTTTACATTTTTAATAACTAAGTTTGTGTGATGTGATTCTGATGCGATTTACCGCATGCAATATGCCGCAGCTATATCAGGTTCGTATAAAGTGCAGCAAAAATAATGTTGTTATTTACTGTTAAATAGGAAGTGCTTGCAGGCTTATGCGATGCGATAAAATATATCGTTGCGGTAATCGATGCCGGACATCATTGCAATATGACGATCATAAATCGCCCCAGCTCGTATCGCATGACTTTTGAACGCTAATAAACACTAATTAATTTTACTTTTTTAAGTTGAACGATGCCAGTTGTGCTCTGGTACAGTTCACTTCTGTTTTGTATTGTATTGTTTTGTCACTGCTACCATTTCGGTTGGAGGGAGGCAGTATGTAATTCGCAATTCCTAAGAACATATAGATTTCCTTAAACGTTCAACAAAAATATTTAAATTTGTCTACACTCATACGAAAGTGATTAAAGAACGACTCCAGATTTGCTCTCAATATATCGAATATACTATGAAAATCTCCCGATGTATATCATTTTTAGAATGGGGATGCGCCCGATATCGTCGAGGTCTAGAAATGATCTCCTTCCTTTTTCGACTTCTGAGTAACAACAACTTTAGTAATATTAATTATTTCCGGGTTTCCTCCTCATATTCACTACTTGCTGAACGAATATTTGTAAACACATACCTCCAATTTTGAGCACAGAGCGTTAATTATCGTTTTATGTAAAAATATTCAATGGCCGCCATGCGATATATTGCATGCGGTCAATCGCATTGCACTCGCACTGGATGTCTAAGGCTATTTGCATACAGTGCGACTGCGGTATTTTGTTATGTGGAATAACTTGAACCTTTTCAAATGAAACGATGACTACTAGCAACGAAGCTGCGATTTCCGACAGATGGCGGCTCGTCCGAAAAGTAGTTTTATTAGCGTACCTACAAAAAGACATCTGCTAGATTTCACTTGGCGCACTGCATCGGATACCACAACACAACGATATGTTTTATCGCTTCACACAAGTGTGCAAGCAGTTCCCATTTAGCATATATTTTTGCTGCTTTCCATACCAAACTGATATTACTGGGGCATATCGCATGAGGTAAATTGCAACATAATCGCACTGTGCAACTAGTCTTGAAACGGGATAGACACACTAAACAATTCTTTGCCCATATTTGTAAGAAAAAACTGCCCGAGGCCATTATTGCTTGCACCCAGAAAAATTGATATATTGGTCATCAAATTTGCTTAATATTTCATACATTTTAAATGTTTTGTGTTAACTAAAAAAATTATGTCTTTGTAACTGATTGCATGTTTTATATGTGCCGCTTTTCATTTAATTCAGACGTTTTGGAGGAAGATTACGAAGAAGATCAGTCCGACCGCCCTTGGAACGGTTTTGTAAATCGTAAAAGATACTCGTCAAGTAAGTGTTTATCGCCTACATATTCGTCTCAATAATGTAGTCATAGCCGCGTCACTGTATTTATAATATTAGTTGCTTTTATTATTCGCTAATGATTGTTTTGTTGATTCTGAAGATCTAATAGATTCAGGGAAATCCCATGAAAAATAACATTGTTTCCATATTGAGTTAGAGTAGTTTATTTGTGTCAGTTGGCATGAAAATAAAAAATCGAGTATTCTATAAAATAATGAAAAAATTTTTTTTCAATTATTGCTTCTACCAGAACATTTAAAATGTGCTTAAAGTAGGAATTATTATTCTCAAAAAATATTTTTTGTTCGGTTATTTTCATTATAAAGTTATTCACTACGCAAAATGAATGTAAAGACAGGAGCGTAGAGGTTACTGACTGGAAGTAGGTACCAATAAAACGAAATACCAACAGTACGAAAAGTTGATCTAAAATGAGATATCTTCTGAGACTGAGGTCAAGTTTATATGGAGTGAGATCTACTTCAAATGGTCCTTTATACTTCTATTTTACACTATTTAGCACTTTATTATTTTACTACCTGAACTACAAATTTTGCCAACTAAACCAAACAACGCTAACCTGCGTCTCTGTGTAAAACAGTGATATGAACTTTATATAATAAAAAAAAGTAGGTAAATAGTGTTGACTTCTTAAAGTAATTTCAGAATTGAATGTTTCAATGGAAAGAACAATTATCCAATGAAAACGATTATGATCGACTGCTAATTTTGTTGAAAAAATCATCTGAAGTTAGTTGTTAATATTTGTTATTCTGACGAGCGATGGGTACTAATTTTTTAAGGGGCTATATGGCGGTGTGGTCAATGGGCCATTGTTATTCTTGCAATTTTCATATGTATGTTCTTTCTAGTCATAAAGTTCTTTGCCACCTTTGGCGTGGGATGGGCCAATAAAATAACTCACGATCTCAGTGTGAGACGATGTCACATTTCTGGGATCCTACGTTAGGATTGGCTTTGCTCATTTGAAATTAAATAATTAAATACATTCCAACTTTAATTCTAAGACCGCTGTCAAAGAAAATAAAATCTAGAAAATAATTTTTAGATTTTAACGTGACAAAATAAAATTTAAGTTATGATTATGAACCGATCTGAAAAATCGCGGAGAATCTACAACATTTCTCATTTTATATTAAGCGGGTTTTATAAAGTGATCTGAAAAGATAGCTTTCATTGTTATTTTTTCACTTATTCAATTCTTAATACGTTTCTCATATAAAAAATTAATAATATGCCCCGTGTATGCACTCTATGCTGTTCTTATATTGGCGTTTTGCACCAAACTTGCTTGTACTTTTTTCCAGCGATATGGCAACAGTGATGGATAGGTTGCTTAATCATTATAGCGAAATATTGGTAAGCAATTAAGAGATTTCGAAATACAACCTCTTTGGTGCCTTTTACCTAATTTTATTTTTTATGAATCTCAAAACGCACAGGAGGTTCAGAGATAATACAATTTATTTTGTCTTTTAAGTTTCTGAAAATATTAAAAAAATTTATATGATCCATTTTGTATAAAAATTGTTCTTAACATATCAAATTGCTTAATAATTTCGATATTTATGCAAAAGTAAATTCACTATCCATCGATGATGCTAAATCATTATTTTGTATCTATTGCTTTTTGTGATGCTTGCACATTAGGTAGCCCCGCATCCTCTATGGACGCTCTTTGGGATCTGCACCATCATCGACTTAGTGAAGCTGGCCTTAGCCACCACTCAGGTATTTATTTGAATACTAAACGCTCAATAACGACTAAATCTAACTACGTATTCAATTAAGAGTTAAAACTGCTAATATGTATTTTTGTTATTTTTAAAGATTTAAAGCGTAGCTTATGAAAAGTTTAAGAAGCATGGTCTTTTGAAATATGAAGTTAAAAAATCAATTGATGGTCTAGTCAAAAATGTGATACGAAAACAAAACTCATTGTTTTTTGGATTAAAGAGAAAATTCTATAATTATTACACAGAACATATCTACCCTATACCTATCATCAGCTCTGTTTGAGAGGCTGTAAAATATAAAGGGTTCGGTTGGGGCAACATGAGTTATACATTTCTATCTTTCGTTTTTGTTACTTATAGTAACAAAATATATGTCTGATGTACAATTTTATCATCTTAAAAAAAATCAGAAAAAGTTTAATCTCAGGTTGATAGAAAGATTAATAAAAAACTAATATACGAATGAGCAATCCGTTATGCCCTGCCAAACCGCGTACAGCCTCCCTAAATCCAAAGTTCTAAAATTTGTATCCTCAAAAATACTTGAAAATGGGTACAAAGCTTTTTACATGACACTAGTCTATAAGTTTTCGTATAAAGTCTAACAAAAAATGTATACGGTGTTCTATTTAAAATAAGGATTTTTCAGGTTTGGTGTTGTCTTATTTTTAAACTGGATGTTTAATTTTTTTCATACATCATTTTAAAATATCATAAAATCCTCAAACATTTTGTATGAGCTCGACTTTTTTGTCTCTATACATAACCGAAATATTAGCAGTTTTTCCTTTTGGCACACGCCGTACAAATGTTTTAAATGGCGAAAGTCGTCATTCTTAACACGTAATGATGTCTTACTTTACTTATCTATAGTCACATGTTCTCGATTTTGAGTGTCTAACATCAAGCTGGGTTCAGGCGAAAAATCTAATTGTTTGTCACAACTAATCGACTGCGACTACCAATCTAAAAACCTAAATACCACAAAAAGCTAGGTGAAAGTATTAAGTGTTTTCTTTTGCATCCACATTATTAAATTATATATTTATAATACGTTCTTGGTATCAGTAACATGATATTGACAGCAGCAATGAATAACCATTCAAAAATACAAATATAGATAACCAATATCATTGTTTGACTTTTGTTTCGGTACGGAATATTCCCAATTAAACTGAAAAATGAAAAAAGCTAGTCTACACTCTACATTTTGTTGCGCTGCTACATTCAACTATAATAATGCTATTTTAAAAATGCTTGATGAAAAAAGTGAAAAGAAAATTAAAACAGGACAACTAGAATACCCGGTCTTATAATAAGGCACCAAGATCGGCCAAGTATGTGAACACTTTCAACAGATGGGGTTTTGGGTGAAGAACGGTTTTGTAGTTACGAAATCTAAGAACTTGATTAAACATTTAAGCAACTGGCTTCTTCAGAACAGCCGTCAACAAAAGATATGCCAAAATTTAAATTATTATAAGTCACTGAAAATAAAAAAGTGTCGTTTACAAATCGTTTCAGTAATATTAATTAGACCTTATGTTTTTGGTCTACGACTGATTTCTTACTTTCCGCGTCTGGTATGTCATTAAATCTTGTAATTCGAAAAATTTGCCGCCTATATCATCGCCTTGT
>JAUTXW010003172.1:427500-530375 GCA_030620095.1 Kuschelorhynchus macadamiae
CATGTTATGTATTAGGAAAAATGTATATCGGCAAGGTTTTGTCAATTTTTTCTGAAACAAAAAGCAAAAATACGGCTTGTTATGCGGTTTCGTGTAGCTAATAAGATATACTTTAATACTAATATTTAATAAATACAACTTTCTATTTAAAATCTTTGAGAAAATTTAAGAAAAAGTTCACATTTTAAAGAAAAAATTAAACTTATCCCATTTTGTGATAAATTAAAAATTTGATTTTAAATTTGATTAAAATCCATTGAAAACCCCATTTTGTTTAATATTTTAATAATTTGTTAAACAAAATTTCATCGGTATCGGGAAACGACCGCCTTATTGAATTTTGAAAAAGCGCTTCCTGGTCCGCCATTTTGAAAAAAAAATATAACGTGTGATATGTCATTGAAAAGGTAATTCTAAGCTCTATCAAGCTATGTAAAATAATATACAGGGTTCCATTTGAAATTCTTAACTTGGTTCTGATATCGGAAAAACTGGCAGTAATATTCAATTGTTTTTTCATGAAAAATATGTGTCTTAATACCATATTTCGTTAACCCAAATATAAATATCCTAACCTAAAAAGCAAATGAATGGCATCGTGTAAAACGATATCGTTGACACCCGGTATATATATATATATATATATATATATATATATATATATATATATATATATATAAGCTTATATTCATTCCTGTTTTTTAAAACATATTACTAAAGTAAATTAATTTTTAGCAGGTTCAAATACAAGTTTATCTTCTGCACATGTAGACTATAAAATAGGCGACAGGGTGATAATTAAAAGTGGTCAGGGTTCCAAAGTAGGTACTGTTAGGTTTATGGGAATTACAGAATTCGCCCCAGGTGAATGGGTCGGTGTGGAACTAGACGAGCCTCGAGGCAAAAATGACGGATCTGTAAACGGAATAAGGTAAATACATGTTTGTTATTTTTATACTACATACTTAAGGTAAGTAATACTTAAAGGGGTAAATGTTAAAATAGGCCTTAGTATTTCCGTTTTATTACTAGAGTCGCAAAAATTAATTAACTCTGCCGTAAACAAAGCACCATCTAATTAAACCGATATATCTGGAGCTAAAGTAGTAAATGAGCTTTAATCAAACCTACGATTGGCTTCCGAGCATCAATTTTTACATACCAATGAATTAATTGCCGGTTATTTTTAAGCTGGATAATAATCGTGGAATTTAAAATTAGCATAATTTCTAGAAAAATTATGCTAGACACCGAATGTCCTAAACTGGCACTGTTCAATTTCCAGAGAAAATGTAATAAAGTTCTTGATTCTTCCAAAACGTAAGAGTGTTGAAATTTCCATGAGGCCATATATTAAAACTATTATCATTATATTTAGACCAAAATTAGGCTTAAAAGAGAGATAATTGGAAGTAAATAGATTAACCATAATCATATCAACAATAAAATAAAATTAATGTAATATTTTTGAAAATAAAGTCAATGAGAGTATAAAAGTCTGGCCTTTGCGTGGGAGTTGAACTCACAACCTCCATGTTACTAGCATGACCTTCAACTGATGACCGAAAACTAGCTGATAAATTGAGGGGAGACAGCTATATGATTTCCTTCATCTACATGGATCCACCCAATTGTCTAACTCATATTTATGTGTTAAAATTTCTATAAACGGCATACTACGTTAAGCTGACATAAGCTAGGGGCGAATTTTTGTTGACTATTGAACCGAAGGCACAGTAAATTTGAAATATTTTAAATAAAATTCAGTGAAGTGTGGAAATATTCGTATTTACTGTGGGTGGGGGTATGAAATGACTCTCGCTTTGCCAGCTTTCAGTGCTCGGTAGGTCAGTTGGATCGAGTGTTTAGTAAGAGGAAGGTTCGACTCTGCTTTCCAACCGACAAAATGGTTCACTTACGAATTTAATGTATTTTTCTAGAACGCTTCACAGGAGACAGGAGGTCGTTTCTAAAAGACTGATTTGTATTAAATACAATAAATAATAGGAAAGGCCTTTGGAAAATTATAAATAAAATTAGAGCTACTTTCAATCAACGTAAAATGTAGTTAAGTTTGTGAGATTACTTCAACAAATTGAACTCTAATACTAAATTCGATTTTAGCAGTGTGAGCGTAAATGAAATATATTTTTTTTAACTTACCGCAAAAAAGGAATTTTCAGTTTCAATCATTAAAAAGGCGATAAGCACTCTTGAAAATTCAAAATATAGACACGTTGGATTTTGTATCACTTGAACTACTTATCAAAAAATTGACTTGGTTTAATTAATTGCAGCACTGAGAAGCATTAACTAAAATCATATCAAGAGAAAGCGACTCAAAAAATAGATGCGAGTGCTGGGCCTACTGCTCTTAATTATTTGAAAATAAATTACCATATAAAAGCTTTATAGACCATTAAGTTTTGTTTGCTGACGATACTATAATCTAGGTTAAAATAGAGAATTTGCTGGAATTGTATAGTAGTGCGGGAAATGCACAGTGAATGCTGAACCCCACATGCCATTTTGTATTTTCATCAAAAGCGGTACCGTGTTGTATATGTTTTTGGTATATTTGGCAATAATTTCTCTATGTTTTAGATATTTCGAGTGTTCTCCGAACTTTGGTTTGTTTGCTCCTGTATCAAAAGTTAGCAAATCACCCTCTAAAGTAAGACCTAGCCAGTGCCAAGTTCACTCTCCAACGGGAGGTTTACCTCCTAGCGGCCTCAAAAGGGCCAATTCCAAGGAATCAATGACATCAAACATGTCGATGATAAGTTCAGCTTCCACGACTGCGCGAAGGGTAAGACTGGGCGTTACGTCATTAACTCCCAAGGTAGGTTGGTGTTAAAGGGTTTTCAAATATAATAATAAATATGATCAATTTGAAAATATATTATATAATGGTTTTAATTAACCTATTAATATTATTTTTGCAAAACTATTAATAGGTCATTGGCATATTTAGGGATTTAAATATCCTAAACCATTTCCTTTGTGATTTCTAGTAGTTGAAATTTTTTTTGTCTATCTGGTCTTGCAGTGCCCATTACTTGCAATTAATTAAAGTCCATTTGTGATGAAATGTCATTCATCAGCCCTAGTTTCTACATTTTTGATTATCTATATGTTAAATAAAAGTATCCCTTGCTCTTGTTATTTGATATTTTAATTTGTTTAGTGGGCATTTATTCTATAACATAATCGATTTTAAGGAAATTACATTTTCATGTTGTAGCATCTCAACAAGAAATATACGGCCAAGCATAAACAGTTTTGTTATTCTACGAACTGTGACCCATGCCTTCCAAATTCTACAAGTTCTTATCTCTAGTATGTTCTTTCATTTTCCATTAATTCCTTTATTTTCTATTTCCTTCACATTGAATTTATCTGGGCATCCTTATTTTCCCATCTATTTAATTTATTCTTAAATAGCCGATGAAATGATTCACTGGAAAAAAATTACAGACTCCAGGAAAGAAGTTGTTTGTATATATAATCTTGTTAACAGTTTTTGAATTATTATATAATTAATAATTTTTATAATAAATTATTAATGAACGCAACACCAACCAACCAGGTAAAATTTTAATAAATGTGTGATGCATTTTTTTTAGTAAAATGATATTAATTTGCTAAAAGTGGTTAGTAACTTTGTTTGTGATTGTTTTTGTAATAATTGGTTAACTTGTATAACATAGTAATCCGAGGATACATGTATGTATCGTATAGGTGTAAGTAAGTAAATATGATAATTTTTAACACAAAAAATGTGAGAGCCCATCGCTAACATCGTGGTCCTAGGTCTTTTTTTACGCACAACTCATAAAAAAGTTGGGTATCCCTATAATCTATAATTTCTTGCATATATCACAAGGATTTAGATATGTATATAGACCTTCTATATATGGGCATGAACATTTAACTGAAACAAATTCTATAACATATAAACTATTCATAATGGAAAAACCATTTTTCCCGTCAAATTAATTTTTTTTTGACCCTGGATCTTTTGATAATACCGATTTGATCGTGACGTCATATTTGAAGTAATACACTTATTTATTAGATGTCACTATTCTAGAAAGAGTCTTTACGAGGGAAGTTCCTTTACACGTATCTACCCTGTTATTTTTTTAAATCTGACAAATTATTACCTTTTTTTATTTAAAGAGATAGAGTAATACTTTTCAAAGATAATTTAAGGAGGTTATCCTAATTAAGAAAAACTGAAAAATGCTGCCGGTGTTGCCTATTTTTTAAAATGGTAACATCGTACTTCCTAATAAAAATTTGATATACCTAGTCATTGTGAACAAAACATAATGAAAGCAATGTTTCATTAAAGTATCCGTTTTTTAGTTATTGAGCTACAGCATGTACTATTTCCACGTGCATGCAAGACACTAAAAGCTAGAAAATAGTGTTTTTTTAATAAAAAAAATGTTCCTAATTTATTCCGGAAAATAACAGGCCTCATCGCAAGATTTGATATATTTACCTTTTAGAACACACAAGAAAATGAGGAAGTACTTTGCCATAAGAGAAATGACGTATGTGAGAAAGATAAAAATAATCTTTGACATCACACGTTGTTTTTATGGTGTAGTTTATTTTTTAAGATAATGGTATCAAACCCGGTATATTAAATCAGGAAAAATAGGCCTATTTATTAAAAGTAAAATTTACCGGGTGCCTCATTTAAAAAAAAATACAAGCTATATTTATTTTTTTGATAAATGGCAGTTTTTTTATATTTTTATAATGTTATAGTTACTTGGAAACCCGCCTTATAATTTGTTTCTTAAATCATTTTGATATCTTGAAAAACAAAAAAGGTAAATATTAAAATGAGTTAAAAAAATCATTAAAAGTAGGAATACAGCATATATGTATATTTTTAAAGGATTAGCGTATGTAATATTACTTTTAGTTCATATGACTCTTGTTGTCCATTATAAATGTACCTGTCTTGGTGTCTTTAACTGAGAAAGTTGTAAAAAAAAAACGCTGCCACAAGAGGCAGTGTATTCCTATTTACTCCATATTTATGTGTTAGAATATTATCTCGCCCCCCCCCCCCTCTATCTCCTCTTATGTCTATATCCTATTGATACATGCATACCTTAATTGATGTACTATTTTGATATGAAATACTGATGTAGCTATGTCGCATGCACGCATTATTATTTTTTAATCCGAAGTTGGTTAGTGTAATTGTAATGTGTTTTGTTGTGATATTTAGAATTAACTGGTTTTTGTTTTCTTTTGATACTAATATAGGAATGTTTTGAAATTTTTTGTTAGAAGGTACCATCAAAACCCGGTGTTTCTCCAATGCCGACACGAACAGCCTTGCAGGTAACATATTGAAACTCTTTTAGCAGTTTATAAATGGCAACACCACAGGCTTTATTAGTTACGTAATTATTGTATATTTTGAAGCTAAAAGCTTTATTTTGATTGACTTTTACATAATTTTAATCTACCTTTTTGTTAAAATATTCTGTTCAGTTTTTTGAATCTTTCACTGTTCGGATGTTTATACGCAAATATTGTAGTAAGAAAGAGCTGTTATGGACTTACCAAAAATGTCACAGAGAAAGGAATATTTGCATATATATTTCTTATATAAATATAAAGGTTTTATTGTTTTTTTTATTAAAACCTAATCAGAGGTCTGTTATTTGAGCCGATAAATTTATATTTAAATATTTCTCGATACGTTCAAAGTTTTATAAACTTAGTAAGTTTTAATCCAGTTGTTTTTTACTACTATATACAATGAAAGCTTCATGTGGTTTTAATAATAATTATGTGAAATAAAACTTAAAGTATTAACTTGAGCGTTTGACAAGTTTATATTCAAGCTGAAATCATATAGCTGTTTCTATTTTAATTTAGGATATTGTTTATTATTTTGTTAATTGTATATTAATAAATCTTAACTGCTTTTTTGTTTTTGTTTTTATTTTTAATAGTGTATAATATAATTCTGGATATGTTCTATTATTTGGTAGCGGGTTCTTGATTTGTTAGCAACATTTTCTAGTTTTTGTTATTTTCTGGGAGGATCAATCAAATTACCCCATGATCACAATTTAATTACCCTTACTTTTTCGGGTTCCTTAGTCGAAATTGGGCTCGAGCAATCCAATCCAAAAAAAGAAAATATAAATTGGTTAAGAAGCTAATTTAAATTAAATTAATTTCTAACGTTTCTACGTCATATCTAACACCGTGTCGTTGTCAATATCTAAAATATATTAAACTGTTTATATCTAAAAATCAAGTAGAAACAAAAAATTAAATAAGGGGAAAATGGAGATTTTTAGCTAAATTCACTATAGAATTATTATTAAGTGATCTAAAAAAAGTTTTGGTCTGCAATCAGTGAAAGAGTTTTTGAATATGAATTTATTATTTATACTAGATACATTACAGAACGTTCCAAATGGTACACAATACATATCACTAAAAAAAAAGAAATACTTTAAAACCTCAACAGAATATACATAGACACATTTAAAAAATTGTAGAGTTAAATTATTTGTATTATTAAAACGTAATTAAATAAAAAAAATTCTATTGCCTAAAAATATACTACGAGTAAAAAGAAACTGACAGAATGGCTAACTTCCCAATTCCTTTCGTTTGTTTGAAAGTGGTAGACAATGTATGAGTATGAAGAGATCTTAGTTCTCTAAACATTATTCTTGTTCTCTTCTTCGCATCGATTTGACTAATGTCGAAAAAATCAACAATAAAGACTTTCCTTTCCCAGTAGTAGCAGTCAAACTGAATAATAAATGGTCTGATAAAAAAAGGAATAACATTTTCGAAGTTTTATTCTGCAATGGTTCCAGACAACGAATATGCACATATGATGCAGGATGCAGAGCATATCACTAAATATATACCAACACACTGCGAGCGAGGGCAAAATAAAGCATATTTATAACCTGTGTATCAGAATCAATGTACACAGATACGCCTTATAAAACCTAACATGCGGAAAGATTTGATGGTGATATTATCTATGGTAAATGTTACCTCAATACCTCAGCATCAAATAAAACTCCAAAATTACATGTATGTATAACACCATATTTTTTTTAGGTAATTACACTATTGGATTTTCCGTCTAAAAAATTGCATATTCTTCAACTTGCTAATATTTAAGACCCGCACATAGGGATTTTCACCAAATTCTGGTATATCAGCAGTGGCGTAGCTAGACCTTTGGGGGCCCTGTAGCAAAAATTCCTAAGGAGCCTAGAAAATAATTAAAAAAAAAAACATAAAAAATATATTTTTACGAAAATCAGATAAAAACAAAAAACAGCGATTCTGAAGAGAAAAAAAGGATACTAACAGGAGTCCTTTCTAACATTTGTAGAGACACATAAAAAAACAGGTACGTAAATGGGAATTGTTTCTAATAACGTACATAAAAACTAAAAAACAACGATTCTAAAAAAATACAGGTAAAACCAAAAGAATTAACACGTTTATCTGTAAAGAATAGGAACACTACAAGGAACAATACAATAGAAAGTACTTAAATGATTTTTTTCTTAGACTTTTTTTCTGCGAATATATTTATCAAATCATCCATTAAGGCGGACGATTTTAGTTTTTCTAATTTCTAAAATAGTTAAATCTGACAACCGCTCCGGGCCCATTGATGTTCTAAGGTAGTTTTTAATTAGTTTTCGTTTGGAAAAACTTCTTTCGGACGTTGCGGTTGTTACCGGCAAAACCTGAGGCGAGGCTATTGAATTGTATCACTAATAAATCCGCCAATTCATTAATGGTATGAAGTTTCCGAATTTCTGTATTCAAAACTGACCTAAGAGAAATTAACTGGCTGTAAAAGTCATCCGTTAAATCACTTTTGTATTAGAAATTAAAATGTCTAGAGTACGGTAATATACATTTACTCTAAACCGCGAAAATCCGCCAATTCATTAATGGTATGAAGTTTCCGAATTTCTGTATTCAAAACTGACCTAAGAGAAATTAACTGGCTGTAAAAGTCATCCGTTAAATCACTTTTGTATTAGAAATTAAAATGTCTAGAGTACGGTAATATACATTTACTCTAAACCGCGATTCGGGATCACAAATTCTTTCTTCAGCTAGTTCTTCAAAAAATCGCTTTGTTTTTTTCTGTCTATTATTTTTAAAAACAGATGATACATGCCACTCTTGAAGAGATTGATAATTTCAAACAGCTGAGAAAATAATCTGACAAAGACTATAAAATCATAACTTTTCATCATATCTATGATGGTTTGACATTCATTACGTTCGTCTTTTTTTTTGATGAACTTAAATTACTTTGATATAAAGCTTTCATAATTATTGGATATAAAGAGTCATTTCGTGATGACCACCTAATTATGTAACAAGTAATTATGTAACAGAAGTAACCTAATAAGCCATTTTTTTTTAAATTTAGGTCGATTATTTTTATAGGAAGGTTATTTTTTTATTTGGTATTTTCGATTTGGAAGCCCCTAATGTCGGGGGTCCTGTATCATTGATACAGCTGATATAGCGGTACCTACGCCCCTGTATATAAGGTATTTCGACCTCCTGATCGAAGTTGTCCATAGGCGCAAATTAATCCAATGATTAAAATCCCATATAAAATTCAACATATTTAACATATAGTACTGCTAAAAATAAGAAATAAGTTTTATATGAACATAATTCTCCAAATGCTTTGTTCTCGATATACGGTGTGTTATTTATAAACTTTATTCTCCCGATGTATCAGAAATCGAGCTTTTTCGGACCTATGTTAACGTAAAACTTTTTTCTTATTTTGGAAAGTTAATTTGGTAAATATGACGAAAAAAATAATTTGATGTTAGCCTGTTTTCTTCATAATCAGAAAGTCAAAATACATAACATACTAAAGTTTGGTGAATTTTATTGATTGTGTGCAGGGTGGACACACCATAAAGAAGATCGTCAAATCCTTCTGCATATTGTATATTGCCCAGGTAGACCTTAATGCTTCCGAAAAACAAATCCAAGTTGAATGCTTATTATTGGAATTAGTAAAATGATTTCTCATGTTGATAACCACAAAAGCATATGGAATTGAATTTACTTTCTTGTCTAGTTAAGGTGTCAGTTTTTATCAAATTGTTCATCCCATTCTTCGAAAAAACAAATCCAAGTTGAATGCTTATTATTGGGATTAATAGAATGATTTCTTATGTTGATAACCACATAAGCATATGGAATTGAATTTACTTTCTTGTCTAGTTAAGTCACTCAATACTATTTTTGTATGTCTTAATCTATTTAATTTTTGGTTTATTGAAAAGTTAAACCAATTCGAATTTGTTCAGTTTGTGTACCTGTTTCATGAAATAAAAATTGGCTTTGCCATTTGAATTGTAATCTAACTTGTAAAACGCGTATTTTTTATTTTAGTCAGTGAGAATTGCATCGTATTTTGATATTTTAAAACCTATTTTCGACAACACCTCAGCGCCTATAAAGTATTAGCTGGGCAACAGGACTTGGGTGAATATTTAAACCAGCTAAATCGCCAGCTCAACGGAACCCTTAAATGCAATAGTTCGTAAACATAAACTAATTAATTAAATAGAAGGTTAGGTCTAAAATCTATATTTATATATTTCATTATTTCTAGTTCCATTTTTACAGTATAAAACAACCTTTAAAACTTTTAAGTTTTAGCCTAGTCTTGGCAACTATTCTTGAAGTATATTTTATGAATTTTAAACAAGCTTTATTGTCGCAAGTTGTATACTAACGACGTAATACTAGCCTATAAAAACTACGTTATAGTCAAAAAATATTTTAAAATATTATACAGCCTTAAAAATAAAAGCTTAACATAACTTTACTTAAATGAATTTTGGATTAATTGCTAAGAATAATTAAAATTTTCCGTTGAATGGACCATTCAAACTATTTCATTACCTAAGCCAGGGTCTGAAAGGATTTATATAAAAACTGTCTCCTGCTCATACAGGATGATATATAATAACGAGCAAAATTTAAGCATTCTCAACATGACCCTACTTTTCCCAAAGTATTGTTGTCTTATTGCGTCTATGTCTACGGAAGAGATTATTTTTTAATGAAAATTTGTAGTTCTATTTGTTAATAGTTCGAGAAAGACCAGAGAAGTTTTTTTAAAACGTTTATACAAAAAAAACTCTAGCTAAAACCTAACTTTTTATTTTTTTTGTGAAAATAGTATAAAGGGGCTCTTAATAAGATTTATTGAGAAATAAATTGATTTTATTATAAGTCAACATACATAAAAATACATGGGATTCTGATTATCGGCGGAATTTCAAACTTTTTTGACATGTCTTTTTGTACTTTAAGAATATCAATTTACAGTAAAAAATTGTAACTATACAGGGTTGACACAAAATATATTTGAATATTTTTAAAATGCCCGTTACAGGGGTTAGGTAACATCGGTTCGGGCCAGAATCCTATGTGAAGTGTAGTTTAATCACCATGTATGGCTACGTTTTGTTTATTGTTTGCGTTATTTTACATGTAATATTATTAATTTATATTCCACGCTGTTATTTAGTCTTGTTTAAGTTCTTTTTTTTTATCTTTTTATATTGAATACATTATTTCTGTTACTTTGTAAATAGGCCACTGGCCGGTATATAAATAAGTAATTTATTAATTAAACAACTTAAGAAAAAAGGAGGTTCTGTTTTCGACCTTTACGTGATTATGTGTATATGAATGTATATCTCCGTTTTTCTCTGCAATTGTTACTGAACGGATTTTGGGGTTTTAACCATTTTGTAAAGTAACTTTCCATGGTGGTTTTAGTACCAAAAACAACGTGCTAAGTAATAAGAGGCATGCACAGTAATAGAAAATGTGCGGAAAACGTTTAATATCCGGCAAACTAATTTCATACTTAATGCTCTTGACGAAAATAAATAATGTGTTGTGTTGGTGAACACATAATATCTTAAAAAGTTAAAGAGAGTTTTCGTACTGTCTTTTTTACTAGCAATCTTAAAAAACCGAAAAATTTGAATTTTTTTAAGCTCCGTTGATATAGTTAGCCAATCACCCTGTGCTACGTGTGTTAAAAAAAAAAAGAAAAATTGGAATTCATGCTTTAACATTATTAACAGATTTCAAGGCATATGTTTAGGTAATTAAAATTTGTCTCATCTTTTTTATCCAAGAAGAGACTGCTGAATGGTCAGTAGGTACTAGGTACCGCGATTGCCTAAAGTTGAAAAGGGGAGAGTAGAGAGAACGCAATTATCTCTCTGGCGTTGTTGAGGAGGAATCTCCATTTTGCAATTCGAATTCTGACTAGATACCGTCAGCAACGAGAAGCCAAGTGACATCCCTCTTTGCAGAGGATGAACCAAGCAGGTTAGCAAATAATTTATGACCGTCTTTCTATCATTCTGGAAGAATGCTAGTCATTATCGCCTTTATAAGGAAAGGTGACACAATTATCTATTTTAGTTTATATTAATATTAATTTTAAGGTAAGTATCTAGGAAAATACTTACGAAGGCGTATTTATGTATAATGTTGCTGGCCAAATTAAAATACTAGTACAGTTGTAAATAGCTATACAGATATTGAAATAAATTATTATTCAATTGAAATGCAACTGCTAATTTTTTAGTTATTTTCAAGTTACATTAATTTATGAACTAAGTAAGCTAAGTAAGTGGATACGTTAAATCTCCGATAAAAAAGTTGTTTTATTTACCTAATATTTTCAGAATTGGATGTACAGGATATTTAACACAAATATTTTTTTACTAAAACTTTTTTACTAAAACTTTCTTAAAGTCGAAAAACTGCAAAATGTTTTTAAATTTATATTTGGGATACACCAACTTAATTGATATAATATACGAAAGAGCGGAAGAGAAGAAATATAAATAAAAAATCCGTCTAGGAGCGGATTATGTATGAGTAATAACTATAATCCGCCGAAGACGTTTAACCTTAGAGTAAGAATAAAAATAGAGTTCGTTATTTACATATTTAGCCACTGCCAAGATTACCTCACAGTATAAGGTCGATCGTACGACGATGACAAGCCTAGCCAGGAAATCCAATGTTTATACCAATTTATATTACGGTGAATATGTTTAAACATGATGCAATAAAATTTTCATACAAAAAATAGTAATGTTTTTCCAGTATTAATTTCTAAGCAGTATAAAGAAATTACTTTTATTGCAAAACAGTAAAATACAAGTTAAAATACCCAAAGCCTTAGATAAGATTACACCAGTAACAAGAGTTTTAGTTAGATATGGCAACCCCGAACGACAACTGCACGTATTAGACCATCCCACTATCGTATTAGACCATACCACTTTCATTCACAACGGATCCTTATAGTAAAAAAGTATACTAGGCTACAGTAAAGATTGTTACAGGGTCACGTGACCGGCGTGGCTTAAAAACCAATAGCGGGTCGTGGAACTACAAAAAACTTTAACATTAAAGAAATTAATTTGCTGAAAAATATTTTAGCCCAGAAATTATTTCAATTAAAATTGTCATTAAGTACCAAGCTTCACTACTGCATGTGTTTTAATATATTATTGTGTAATTGTTAATACAGTTCAAATCTTCTAATTATACGTTGCCTTACTTCAAGAAGCAGCGTTCTAAAGGTGCGGTGACATTAGAAGAACATTGATTTTTTATATATTTAATAAATAAGTTTTATTTACTTTATCTTGGACATTGCGAAACTAGGAGCTTTAGTTGACCTAACTATGGTGCGGCAATGTGAGTTTGTAAAAAAATGGCCGTTTAAGTTTGGAATTGTCTTTTAATCATTAGGTAAACAGCTAGATTTCCTTTTCCAGGGGACTTGTTATGTCTAATGGA
Organism: Kuschelorhynchus macadamiae; assembly: GCA_030620095.1. Classification (NCBI taxonomy): domain Eukaryota; kingdom Metazoa; phylum Arthropoda; class Insecta; order Coleoptera; family Curculionidae; genus Kuschelorhynchus; species Kuschelorhynchus macadamiae. The sequence continues at coordinate 440,419 of JAUTXW010003172.1, forward strand.
AGGTACCTTGATCACTTATTTTGGGTCACATGATGTATTGACCAATCCGGTTCAGTATAATAGAACGTTTATTTCGTTGGGGGTCATGTGAGAATCCTCAGAAGCAAAATGATACAAGAAAGACTCTGAGGTGATTTTTTTGACGATTACGATAGTTTTTCCTATCAGAGAATTAAAATAATTATAGAATATATCTATACTATATTAAAATAGTCAAAGGACGTCTCACGCTCAAAAAAACGTACCGAGATTTCGAAATTTACTAGATTTTGGATGAAATCTGGGGAAATAATAAAGTTTCGGATGATTTCGGGCCTTTTTTTAATTTTCACTTGAGTTGGTCCAATTTTTTATATGTGCTGTGAGGTTAAGGAATTTAAATGTTGATTCTTTGGGTAATTAAAAGTAAAAATGTGTTCGTAAACATGTTCTAAACTGGTTAAAATTTAAGATTTAGGATATTGAAAATTAAAAAAATATTTTTTAAATTTAGGTACTAACATGGAATAACAATATGACAATTGGCTATTCTATTTTTATCTTATAGCGCTCGCTTTTTTTTACTTTCCGCGCAAGGGGAAAGTATTCTAGTTGCAAAAAACAGTTTTCACAGTTCCGTCGGTTAGTCTATATGTCTGTCCGCGACAAAGCTTAAGAAATGCTTGTCCTATTTTCTTCAAGTTTTGGTTAAAAATTAAAGGTCATATGATGATGACGTAGTATCATTTTGGTAAAAATCTAATATGGCAGAACAAAATGGCGGCCTATTGAAATGTTAAAAAACTGTTACTAAAAAACAGCTTTCCATTTTATTCCAAATTTTACAGAAAAATTAGGTGTGACATGACCATCAACTGATAAGTTTTACTACAAATCCAAAATGGCGGCATAATAAAATGTTATAAAAGTCGGTGCAGAAAACTACTGCATCGATTATGTTCAAATTTTGCTCAAAAATCCACTAATATTATATAGGGATGAAGTGATAAAAATCTTGAGACAAATTCAAAATGGGGGAACAAAACGGTGGGCTAATTAAATGTTTAAAAATATCCGAAAAAAGTACTTATCGGATTGATTGATTGATGACATCCCCATTTTGAATATTTATTACTAAAAATGTATGAATTGCTCACTTAATATCGATTTTTAATCAAATCTGTATAAATATTAAAATTCGGTCGCATTCTAGGCATTCCTACTCTTATTTTTTAAATATTTACTAAAAATGTATGATATGTATTCTCAAATACCCCCAGATGCCTACTTTCTTTCAGCCAAATCTATACAAATGTTAAAATTCCGCCGCCATGTTGGAATTAAAATCTTGAATATTTAAAATGTTGACAAAAATTCATGATGCGCAGTCTTAAATAGCCCTAAATGTCGAATTTTATAACTTTCATTCTTAAATACTTCTAGATACTGATATTTCAGCCGAATCTGTACAAATGACAAAATTCGTTCGCTATATTGGCGTCACTATTTTGATTTTTGTTGTGCATTCTTAAATAATCCCCACAAATGTTAAAATCATCCGTCCGACCAGTTGACATTGTCATTTTGACACCGCTATTTTGAATTTTTAAATGCTTAGACTCTTAAATTTTCCTAGGCACCGATTTTCAGTTTTAGCTACACAAATAACAAAATTCGTCGGCCGTATTGGCGCCGCCATTTTGGATTTCTAAACGTTGACTAAAAAAATTCGGATTTTTTATATCCGAAAGTGTAAGCATGTCAAATTTGAAAATAATCGGTAATGAAAGTGCTAAAAAATCCAATACAAGATTTGAACCAGACATACAAACATACGTGAGGTAAAGAACAATTATTTCTTTGAAATTTGTAAAAATATCTATTTGCCTCATTAACGAATAGGTAAAAATCCTTTTTGTCAATGATATTGAAGCATGGCCCATTTCTTCATTTTCGTACATCAAATATTTTAACAGGTCGTCATTTTGTTTCGCTATATTGAATTCATACCAGTATTTTACCAGTTTTTTTTTATATCAGACGTAATTTTTGTGTAAAATTAAAGAAAATTAAAGTTAATCGAGTAAGTGGATTTTTTAGCTATACCGGAACAGACCGACCGACTGACAGTAATGGAAAAACATGAAGATCTGTAAAAACCCGGAACGATAATTTTTTTACGATTAATGATATTTCCTTATGCGGAAAGTGAAAACTAACGCCGTCATTGACATTCGTCAACAAATGGCCACGGCTTGGGCATGGGCCATCCCCACTTCTTGTTTTATCGTCGACATTGGTCGATAGAAGGTGAAAAATAGGGGAACCATGTTGGCACATACCCCTAACGTGATTTATGAATGAATTGCAATCTCTACTTTAATTCTTACTCTAAGCGTTTAACCTACAAAACTATGTGTCCTTTTAAATTAAGCGCTGAGAAGTGAAGTCATGCTTTTCAAGTCATTATTTTATTCTTGTAAAATATTGATAAAAGGTCTGGTTTTTTAATTTTGAGACTGTCAACTAGAGGTAAAGTTTCAAAAAATAAAATGTATTTCTTTTAGTTCCACCATTTTAATATTCACAATCGAAATTTCTAAATCACGGCACGCTTGATTTCTAAACTTAGTAGACTTGCGACTGTCAAGGCTTCTATTGGTCAAGAATAGCTGTATAAATTTAGTTGTGCGGAATATAAAAAAATGAGGCCCGAGAAAAAATCCATAACGAAAGAGTTCCGGGTAAAGCCAATTTACGGTTTTGTTTTTGAAAAGAAAATGAACAAAGTGTGTCCCCCTTTTCCCACAGCATCGGTCGTCTCAGATGGGTTGAAAAGCTGTTTGTTTACGGACTAGTCAAGAGTAAACTTGTATCATTTGCAGGGCTAATTAACAAGCTCGTAACGTCCATATAAAATGTTTCATGGGAAAGACATAGCCGCAAAAAAACGTTTGTTAATGAAGGAATAAATAGCGATATGGGGTGAAATTATGACCAATGGAAAGACAGATTTATTTATTACAGAAGGGATTATCGATGCCGATATTCACAGGAATCAATGTATTTTAAATATTGTTGTGCGGTTTACTTGTAATTTTAGTGATCAGCTCACTCATACAGACAATAAAGCTCAACCACCATCCAAATTGTTACTCAGATGTTAGCCTTAAATTCAATCATATTTAAAAACAGCAATATAAGCCTTCTCATGTTTTTTAAGCCACCATGTATATTTTTTATTTTATTTAAATCTTTTAATTTGTTTTTTGTTGCTATGCCAATTTGCATTTTTTTTTAATTCAAATGCATATATTAAAACGAAAAATCCTATCTCTACGTATGGCGACTTTTCAAAATACTAAAAAAACGTTTCGAGGCATATCCTTATTTATTCTAAAACGGAAACAGTTTTATTATTTCACAGTCGTGAAATCGAAATACAAATGCATATCTGCATGAGTAAAAAAATTAAGTTGCAAGGTATATAACGGCGTTTTGCAAGCCCCTGATGTTTAGTTGAATGCGATTCAAAATAAATTATAATACATTTTTAAAGGCATGCTTATCATTATGAATACTTTCCTTTATTAGGAATAGTGATGTGTGGCCTAATTTAATTTCGCACATATTCACTTTGTAACACATACATACTGTTTTTTCAATCACTTGGGTGCCATTTTATTCCACCATATTGGATTCGTACCAGACATATGAATTTAAAATAAATTGAATAAGTAGTTTTTACACTGATTTTTTTAAAACCTCCATTTTGTTTCGTCATATTGAATTCGTACCAGTTTATCCCTATATCACATTTTATTTTTTATTTTGGCGCAAAAATTGAAGTCAATTGAATAAGGAATTTTTTTATTTTGATTTAAAAAAATATATTTGGTCGCTATTCTGTTCCGCCATCTTGAATTCGTATTACAATTTTACCAATTTATCTCTATATCACACTTAATACGTGCACAAAGTTTGAAATCAATCTAATAGTTGATTTTTTTAAAAATGTATTAGGCCATCTTGGATTCGTGCCAAAATGTTACCAGGTCATCATATGATCCTTAATTTTGAGCAAAATTTAAAGATAATCGGGTAAGCAGTTTTTAGCTATAACGCGAACAGACAGACAGGCCGACCGACTGACAGACCTACTGAATTGAGAAAATATGTTTTTCAGCATCTAGCAATTCTGAAACGTGAAGATCTGTAAAAATTGCGGAGGGTGATTTTTTCATGATTACAATACTTCCCTTTTACGAAGGAAGTAAAAACATATAATCAGTTTCGCCCTTGTTAAAAATATCAGTAAATAGAGAACGATCTATCGAAAAATTGTATTTTTTCGAAAATAATTTTTGAGAAATTACTTTCTTCGTATATCATATCAATTACATTGGTGTATCTCAAATATAAATTAAAAAATATTTGCAGTTTTTCGGCTTGAAGTGATCTAGAGATTTAGTTGAAAATATAGATTTTATAAGTTTAACAAAATATCAGAAATACTTTGAGAGGTGGCAAAATTATTTAATTTTTATAGACGCTTTAGGATGCAAGAAAGAAGTTAAAAATATGATTTACTTAATCTCATTTGACAGGAAACTAAAGCCACTGCTTTTACTTTAGATAATTGAGATATCTCAAAAGAGAGAAAAAAGTCAAATAAACCAATTTAACGGGTAAAAAAAACAGTTTTTACAAATTATGAATAGTTTTCGAGTTATAGCATTTATTTCAGTTAAATATTCTGTCTTGTGTAATAAACATTAAAGGCTAACATATTCTCGGAATTTTAAGGATTGTAAGCTAATTCTTTTGGTAAAAATAAAAATACAGCCACATTAAACAACTTTTTCTTAAAAACTGAAATCAAAGCTGTAGTGCATATCTTAAACTAAAGCAGGGTTAATTTTAATTTAATTTTAAAATGTAAATTAGATGGAGTATTCTGTCGCGAATACGGCATTTATTGCAAAATAAAATGAAAAACTATTATGCTGCTATCACCAAAATCATTGCAGCGTACTAAAAATATTCAATTTTTTGCAGTATGTTTGTCCTTGAGGGTCAAATCGACATGAAATAATTACTGCTATTAAAAAAAACAATTACAAAAGCATATTTTTTTGCTGTCTTTAGGAACAACAAGAATTGACGTTTTTTAACTTCATAGGCTTTCAATTCGCACATAAGCGACATGAATAGCCAGAAGAGTTTACTCCACTATTAACAAAATCTTTAGGTCTATTTAAATTAAAACGCTTCTACACGTTTTCTTGAGCATTAGTTTCAGAGAAGACCCAACTTTACCCAGTAAAGTCTTGAAACCATCCAAGACCATCGGTAATGTCGAATAGGTTTCGTCTTCTACACTCATCGGAACGAAAAACGGGTCACTTAAAATTTGAACCAAATTGAAAGTTCTATAACTTGTTTGGTTATGAACTGATTTGAATATTCTTTTCAGAAAAAGGTTGGTAAAAATCATTTCGTATTATATTATACCGTGGGAAGCAAAAGTGTGTTTTTTGAGTTTAAATCACCCTGTAGATTTGTTATATAGTGTAGAAATGTTAAGAGCGGCAATAGCAAATCAAAACAAGGTTCCTCAACAACTGCCTCAAGAACAAAGTGTTTCCAAATTACATAAAACTGAAAACAAAAAATCGAAGTTTAGCCGCAAAGAAAGCAGTCTTTAATGGAATGGAGAAATGGATAAAAGAAAACAGAAAACAACAATACAACAGTAGAGACATTAGTAACCATTATCTTAAGGTAGTACATTCAGAATTATCATCTATCATTTAGAGTATTTAGGTGTAGAAGTAGGAATAGCAACCGTAACACTTAGTAGCTAAACAAATTAAAGATATAGATACAATAAACACAAATTTCAATAAACACGAAAAAATAATTGTTAAAAACATACAACAAAAAACTTCAGAAAATAATTTAGTTTTTACAAGAGCAGACAAGGGTAAAACAGTAATAGCAATAGATAGACAAGTATATTTACAAAAAAACGGAAAATTTTTTAGACCCAGAAAATTACATAAAACTTAATAATAATTCAACAAATAAATTTCAAAAAGAAGTTATAGATATAATAGACCAATGTAAAAGTGTCTTTACAACAAAAGACAAATTTTTCTTAAAAGTTATGAATCCGCAACCGCCTAAATTATATTCATTTATTAAACTACATAAAGATAATTTACCAATAAGACCAGTGGTTTCTTTTGTAACTGCACCGACAAAAGAACTTTCAAAAAAACTGATTGAGATTATTCTAAAAAACTTTGTATCGAGCTTTTCAATTAAAAATTCGGTAGAATTAGTAAAAAAGGTTAAAAATATAAACTTGACAGAAAAATCAGCTTTAAAAGTATGTTTAAACCAAAATTATTTTCAGTTTAACAAACAATTTTATAAAGTCAGAGGTGGTCTCATAATGGGAAACCCTTTAAGTCCACTTTGGGCAAAGATATTTATGACAGATTTAGAACATAAAATTAAATCTAAACCTTTATATAAAAATTGTCTCTATTGGTATCGTTACGTGGATGATATCTTAGTTCGTTTTACCGGAACATGTAGACAGCTAGACATTTTTCTGAGAGACCTAAATATACAATTTGCTGTTGAAATAGAGAATGACAACGCCATTAATTTTTTAGATTTGACAATATCCAAAATAGATAATAAACATGATTTTTTAATATTCCACAAACCTACACACACTGAGGCGACTATACACCATCTATCGATGCATCCAATAGCACAAAAACTAGCAGCCTTTCACAGTATGATACACAGACTAATTAGTATACCCCTAAATAAACAAAATTATGAAAAAGAACTCAATATAATTAACAAATTGCAGTGAACAATGCGTATTCAGTCTCAGTTATTGAATCCATTTTAAAACAAAAAATTAATTAAAAATCACTTTTAGAAATTTTCCCCCAACATATTAAAGAAAAAATGAAATTCAAGACCATAACTTATATTGGTAAACCAGTTGAGAAAGTAGCTGCGACTTTACGTAAAAACATTATTAAAATTTCATTTAAAACCAGCTATAGTTTACGAAAATACATAAAAAACAACAAAGAAAAAACTCAAAAAGATAATATGTCCGGGGTATACAAATTAAACTGTGGGTCATGCCCAAAAGTTTATATAGCTCAGACAGGCAGAAGTTTTAGACAAAGGATTCAAGAACATAAAAGAAGTTTTATTAAAAACAAAACCGATTCCACATACGCATCACATTTATTAGAAAATAAACATACGTTTAATGATGAATTTAAGATTTTGCACACTATTAACAAAAGCAAAAAATTAACCCTGTTAGAATCCTTAGAAATCAATAAAATTAAAAACACCCAGTATATCCTAAATGACCAAACAGAGACAAATGGTTCACCTCTGTTGAATTTATTTACGTAAAACACTTGGGTTTTCCAAAGCTTTAAACTCTCTGTGTGTGTGTGTGTGTGTGTGTGTGTGTGTGTGTGTGTGTGTGTGTGTGTGTGTGTGTGTGTGTGTGTGTGTGTGTGTGTGTGTGTGTGTGTGTGTGTGTGTGTGTGTGTGTGTGTGTGTGTGTGTGTGTGTGTGTGTGTGTGTGTGTGTGTGTGTGTGTGTGTGTGTGTGTGTGTGTGTGTGTGTGTGTGTGTGTGTGTGTGTGTGTGTGTGTGTGTGTGTGTGTGTGTGTGTGTGTGTGTGTGTGTGTGTGTGTGTGTGTGTGTGTGTGTGTGTGTGTGTGTGTGTGTGTGTGTGTGTGTGTGTGTGTGTGTGTGTGTGTGTGTGTGTGTGTGTGTGTGTGTGTGTGTGTGTGTGTGTGTGTGTGTGTGTGTGTGTGTGTGTGTGTGTGTGTGTGTGTGTGTGTGTGTGTGTGTGTGTGTGTGTGTGTGTGTGTGTGTGTGTGTGTGTGTGTGTGTGTGTGTGTGTGTGTGTGTGTGTGTGTGTGTGTGTGTGTGTGTGTGTGTGTGTGTGTGTGTGTGTGTGTGTGTGTGTGTGTGTGTGTGTGTGTGTGTGTGTGTGTGTGTGTGTGTGTGTGTGTGTGTGTGTGTGTGTGTGTGTGTGTGTGTGTGTGTGTGTGGTGTGTGTGTGTGTGTGTGTGTGTGTGTGTGTGTGTGTGTGTGTGTGTGTGTGTGTGTGTGTGTGTGTGTGTGTGTGTGTGTGTGTGTGTGTGTGTGTGTGTGTGTGTGTGTGTGTGTGTGTGTGTGTGTGTGTGTGTGTGTGTGTGTGTGTGTGTGTGTGTGTGTGTGTGTGTGTGTGTGTGTGTGTGTGTGTGTGTGTGTGTGTGTGTGTGTGTGTGTGTGTGTGTGTGTGTGTGTGTGTGTGTGTGTGTGTGTGTGTGTGTGTGTGTGTGTGTGTGTGTGTGTGTGTGTGTGTGTGTGTGTGTGTGTGTGTGTGTGTGTGTGTGTGTGTGTGTGTGTGTGTGTGTGTGTGTGTGTGTGTGTGTGTGTGTGTGTGTGTACCCAGTATTGTAAAAATAGGTCAGTAATTTTAGACTCATAAAAAATATGTATTTATTATGTCTCGAAATTCATTTGGTTCATTTCTGTTAATGTAAGTAGAAGTACCTCTTGTCTGAAGAAGCTACAGTGTTAGCGAAACGATCGTCACATGTTGTGAATATATGTGAAAATTTAAAACATACTGAGTGTTTTATTATCTATTTAATAATGAATTTTCATCAACTAACAATCCAGTCAATTAAATTAGTGTAGAAATTATGAAATGTCGCTAGTCCTCAAGCCATTTTTATTCTAAGCATTTTGTTTTTTTTGTATCTCAACAGGTCTTTTCCTTTGGTAGATCAATAAATGCTTTTGAGTAAAACACTACAAATTTTAAGAAACAAACAACATAAAAATTCTATTCTTCAAGAAAAAAAAACATTTTGAAATCAAACTAATAACGGGTGTTGCCTCCTCAAGCTTGAATTATTGCATTCTTCTTGGCATGCCTTGTATTAAATGGATTATTTGTTCTTTGAATGTACCTTTTAGCATTTATTGATCCCTCGAAACAATATAAAAGTTGGTACGTGCTTCTAATGAAACTACTACCTACCATATTACTGAACCTCCTTGGACGAACCTGCTAAATGTGCATTCATCATAACGTTCTCCTATTCTTCGCCATACTCTCGCTACTTTCGATTTTCAACAAAATCTTGATTCTTCGGTAAATAATACTCATCTCGAGTCATTTTTCAACCAATTTTCATGATCTCTGGTGAATTGCAGTCGGCTTAACCGATGTTCCGTGTTTAGTTCCTGTCCCGTAGCAGGACTCCTCGATTCAAGAGCTGCTTCATTTAATCTTTTACGAAGAGTGCGTTCACTTACGTTTACATTTCTTACATGCTTTAATAGGTTCCTAATTTGTACTACAGGTAAGCGGCGATTTCTTAACGATAAGGTCACATTCTGGAACCTGTTCCGAGTTGTCTGGTATGTAAATCTGTCTCTCGGCCATAAACACGTTGCACTGTGTTTTGCTGAATCCTAAATCTATTGGAAACATAGCGTTGCCTTCTGCCATCCTCAATTAAAATGACAATTGTTGACACATTTTCTGAACTTACAGACATTTTGTGTTCCAAAATTACGGACAACAAACAGGAACTTTTGATTGACATTTTAAAAAAACCGTATTCCATAGCTATGCCGATCATAGTCTGCACAAAGATGCAAATCAAAACTTTGCGTAGAATATCAAATACTCTGTAATTTGTAGTGCTTTACTCCAAAGCGTTTATCCACCAAGGGAAAAAAGGCATTGAGATAGATAAAAAAATGCTTAGAATAAATATAGCTTAACGACAAGTGACATTTCATTATTTCTGGACTACCTAATACCTCCAGAGGGTAATTCAAACTTAGACCTAAAAATAAATTTTTTACATTTCCAAAAAACAATATTCCGTAGCTGTACTGATCATAGTGTACACAAAGATGCAAAGCAAAACTTTACGTAGAATATCAAATACTCTGTAATTTGTAGTGTTTTACTCAAATGTGTTTATCTAACAAATGAAAAACGCATTGAGATAAATAAAAAAAATGCTTAGAATAAATATGGCTTGACGGTAAGTGATATTTCATTAGTTCTGCACTACCTAATACGTCCAGAGGGTATTCAAACCTAGACCTAAAAAACACACTTTTGCTTTCCACGGTATAATATGACGCAGAATGATATTTCATTACGTCTTGACAAATGAGTATAAATAAAAGTAATTTACTTATATTTTGCTGAACAGAATATTCAAATCGGTTCGTAACGCAAAAAGTTCAATTTGGCCCAAATTTTTAGTGACCCGTTTTTCGTGTCGTTGTGTATGTATTAACTTAATCCATAAATATCCACTAATCCTTCGTTAGGAAGCAAGAGCATACATATTCGTTCAATGTCTAGTGCCTTCTTTAATTCTATCATAAAGCATATTTTAATCTAAATATCATAAATAAATACCGTAGCAGTTCTTGATATAGGGTGAAAATCAAAACTGATCGGAAAGTCAATTCTCACATTTTCTACTCCGTTGTACTACGACACGTTTACCAGCAATAAGCAATACAAATATTGTTTCTTGTACAGAACTCGGTGTTTGATTCTTTCAATAACAGTTTGTGACTCGTGACCGACTGTCTTTTGTGTATGCAACAATATAATCTATCAGTCTGCGACATAGTACAGCACTAATTAGTGAAGTATTTGGAGTTGCTAATAAGGAGTAAGATATAATATGTTTCAAAGAGCATTTAGGAAAAACAAAAAAAATGTATCGCATACCGACGTCTTAAGGCACCTTGGATAGTATATAAGAAAAAAGAAGAATGTTTTTCTTTTTTGTTCTTTTGGCAGTTGAGTTTCTCATTTTATTAAGAGCTATAGAGATGGCGAATTCCAAAAAATATTCAACAGAGTCTACCTACCTACCTGTTATAAGTGATAACTATTGATTTAGTACGTACATGACTTTTCAGAAATAGGGTGATGTCGTGCAGCTAATAAACTCCAGAAATTTGGATTGTAAAAGAAGAATACCTATCTAACACAGTATAGCGGGATCTGCATCGGCTTCATTTGTTGAGCACTTTTTACTGCGAAACCGAGAGAATCTTGCTTGAAGTGTTCTCGCATGAGTCTTGCTAGATTAGTGTTGTACTTTGTCTTGCATCTACAGTTTTACACTCAAATGTGGTCTTGGTGTTGCATACATTTGTAAATCCCCCGTTACTGCAACAGGTGAAACTAAAAAAGTGTTAATATTTGGCAGTGATGAACCAATGATCCAATATGAGTTATAAGAAAAAAATATGGCACTCAAAATGTACCAGATGTACCAGAAGCGAATATGTTTGAACAAAAGGGTTTTCCAGCAGAAAAGAATACTACAATACACAAGTTTAAAATGTATCTAATGGATGAGACGTAAATATTTTCTAGAAATGGGGATCATATTATTTAATCTTCCAGTATGTAATGTGACAAGTCAATTGGTGTTAGGCAGATACATTCAAGCCAGTTGAGTTGCTATAGAGCATTTGTATAAATTGCTATAAATAACAACGCTGGATCAAATTGTTATAGTAATGAAAATGTAGAACCAGCTCTTGAAGAAGTCATTTGAATAAAGAAAATTTATATTATATTATGACAGATTTGGAAGAATAAAATAGAAAATTAAATTCATGGTGATGGAAATGAACTCCACCACAATTAATTAACTTACACGAATACTGACACAAATCAACTTTTTCAAAGATCAATAGACTTCTGCATTTTTTAAATTTAATTTTTAAAGTGTTGTTGATATTACTGTGTGATAGAAAATTAGTAATTTTAGTCTGTCTCAATGACTAAAATATACTGACACTACACAATATTTATATTTATAAATGAATCAGTGATAACCGTATCAACATAATTACGCTACTTATCCAAAAAGTCAATTTTTGCCTAAATATTGTAAATCGCACGCTCGTAGAAAAACATTCTTCCTAACTTTTGGGAAAAGTGACTATTCCGTACTCGACTGCACAAACTCAGTCATTTTTTTTTAAGTTAGCATTACTTAATAGTATATGTAGTAATATCTCACCCCTGTAATTTTATAATAGAATTAAGAACAATGTTATGTCTGTATCCCTGATTTTTAACTAGACTTTTAAAATCAAGAAGTGAATATTTTTTGTGACTAAAATAATTATATTACAATAATACAATAATCATATGGCAAATATATAAAAATAACAGAACTTTACAGGAAATTTGTGTTAAGTGACGCTAGATTTATATTAAAGCTTTGTGGTGTTGCAACTGGCATGTTTCTTCACTTGGAAATGTAAATTGAAATAAAATAATGGGTTTAATATTTAGGACGTATTAAAAGAAAAACAACAACACATCGAACAACTGTTAAAGGAAAGGGATCTCGAAAGGGCGGAAATCACTCGGGCTGCTAGTCAGGTAGATGAAACGGAACAGAAATTTGCTCTATTAAATCAAGAATATACAAAAGTGAGTATACTTTGTGATCAGTCTCCCCAACCTCTTCTCTCTTTTTTTAACAAAATGAAATTCGGCGGTTACGGTCAGCTTTATATTTTATTGTGTACTAAATACATTCTGGCTGGCAACATCCTATACTTTTATAAATATTTAGATTGTAAAGTACCTTCTTAATGAAATAAGGTTTTGTTTAGTATAGAGCAGAATGCGAACTTAAGCTACAAGAACACATGATGCTTCTCAGCCAACTTAAAGAAAGTAGGGAAGAGTTAGTAGCACAATTAGAAGATGAACGAAAAAAGAACGAGGATTGGCAATTTAAATTTGAAGAAGCGGAAATTACTAGAGCTGACCTCGAGGTAAGCACAGCAATGACTAATTTTCTTAGACTTCATAATATTCCTCTATATCAAAACTCTTTTTGGTAGCGCATTCGATACATTAGTTTAACTTTGTTTTTAAGCCACTCATTTTATTTCAGAGAGAAATATCAACATCAAACGTAAGTTTAGGTTTTAGGTTGGTTTTGTGGTGCTATTGTGTGTCTATCGTGATAATGTGTGTCTATCGTGATAAAGATTTGTCTTTAATTTTTTTATTCAGATGATCTTTACTGCCCAAACATACACTTCCAACCGAAGCCGTTATTAATACATTTTATTGGTTCGTTTAGAAAATACTACGAAAATATATTCCTGAAGTGTTAACACACCTAAACTTTGAATATTATTTCTAACTTGAAATATAAAAGTTTTAATTATCTTTGTAAGAATGCAAAAAATTAATTTGTTGTATATAGTATTCAAATGATGTATAATGTACCAAATTTAAATTTTTAGATAATATGGACTTTTATGATTTGCTTACGGTTTCGGCAAAACGTTATAGCAAGCTCTGGTAACGATTGTCACTACTACGGCTGAAAAAAATCAATCCCTAATAAAGATAATCAACTTCTTTTTTCATATATAAAACAAAACGAAGAATATTTTCTAAGCAACGCACCTAAGAGTAAACTGCAAACAAAAAGGATTTACATAAAGTTTAAAATTAGAAAACTTAATTTCAAATGTTGGCTACATCTTGCAAATGAAGCAGAGTTGCCTCTTGTAAAGCAACCTGCAAGCTAGATTGCGTATAACCTTTTGCCTCTGTTAAAATACATTTTGCCCAACTAATTGACACAGAACCCCTTGATATCTGCAACATTAATTTACAGAGTAGAAGTTAAACACAAAATTTCAAAAATTCTAGAACGAGGTTTTTTTATTAAAAATTTAGTTTCCTCTTAGTCTGGCTCTATCTGGATTATTACAGAGAATGTAAATGGCGGCTTATTATTGATTACAGAAGGTTTAATGAAAGCTCTAGACCATAAATATTACATCTCCAGTATATTTGGCATCCTACATAAGTTAGGCAGTAGACCTTAAATATAAATTCACAAATTTAGATCTGGTAAAGGCATTTTATCAAATTGAAATGAATCTCGAAGACGTTCAGAACACAGCTTTCTTTCTTTTATGTGGAAATTGCGAATTAAACGAATGCCATCCAGGGTAAAACATGCACCATCTTAATTACAACGGGTGATGGACACTATACTGCGTGGTCTTCAAACTATACCAAAAATATTTCAATAATTAAAACTATAAAATGTATTCCAGGATATCACGGCTGTGAATTTCTCTGTCTGTTTACCATTATATTTTGTTCTTTCCTTTGTCCAATTCATCTAAAACAATGAACTCTTGTATTGTGCATGCAGATGTGCCCAAATATAAAAGTTAACATGATTTTGCTTTATAATTGTTTTTTATTATTAGTTTGGTTTATTAAGAGTAATGATTGTTTATTCTAATAAAGGTTACAAATGGGACGAATCTATCAAAAATTAAAGAACTGAATGAGCTATTATCGGTAGAAAAGGACAAAGTGGAAAATCTTGAAGCCCAAGCAAATAAGGTATTTGAAACTGAAGAAAACCTGATGAGAGCCAAAGAAGAAGTTGAAAATTTGAAGAAGGAAGTACAAGAGGCAAGAAGCAAACATGTGGCTTTAGAAGGTGATTCTGCAACAACTACAGGTATTATTCCAATGATGAATCTAAAATATAATACTTTAATATTAGCAATAAATTAAGTATTTAAAGCGAGTTTTATGTAGTAGAATAAAGCGCTTCTACTTGTTTACGAAAATACAGATTAAATGTAACCGAAAGAAAAAAACCGTATGAACAGGCGCTACATTCCCTTGAAGTTTGAAGTTTTCGTTATATGTCTTTTATTGCTGTTGACCGTATAAAAATAAATATAGGAAATAATAGATAATGTATTCCATAATGTTGACAAGATAACCATTTTGATATAATTCCTGGAGAAGCATGCAATACTATTTACAGCACTACATACTGGGCCAATATATTTTGTACTTGCAAAAAGGAGAAAAAAAAACGACAGTGGTGGGTGACAAGTGTTTTTAAAAACAGGAATACATATAGCGGAAATTTTTTTGTAAGATTTGAATATCGAATATTAAAATTCTTTTAAAATATTTGCAGGATCAGGCTTTTTATTTTTGTCTTTAAAAACATAATTTTGCTATCTCATAAAATCAGCTTTTCTCTAGAACATATTAATTTTTGTTACAATATCATCCTCCATTGGCAAAACAAGAACACAATAACGGGTTTTCAAGACTTAGCTATCCATAATAAAAGGAAAATTGTAAATTGCGACCCGTCCGCAA
The DNA here is from genome assembly GCA_030620095.1 of Kuschelorhynchus macadamiae. Classification (NCBI taxonomy): domain Eukaryota; kingdom Metazoa; phylum Arthropoda; class Insecta; order Coleoptera; family Curculionidae; genus Kuschelorhynchus; species Kuschelorhynchus macadamiae. The sequence continues at coordinate 455,689 of JAUTXW010003172.1, forward strand.
CAAAAACATAAACGCGATTTGATGTACCGTCAACTGACGGATCATTGAAAAGCACGGGCCAACGATCATTTGATCGCATGCTCATGTTCGCTAAACCATTCACACTGAATGAATTGTTCAGGGGAATCCTCGTTTGCTGTCGCTTGCTCTTGCGATCGCTTTTTTAGTGATTACGCGCCTTTGGAAATCGTTTGAGCCATCCAAACGAAATAGATTTAGTTTATAAAGTAAGACCAATGGATCTGGAAAAAGTTTAAATTATCAAAATTCAGAGAGAAACTTAATTGGGAACTGAAAGTCGATTTTAAATGGACTACATGACATGATCGTTGTTCAAAAAAACCTAGCTATAAACACTCGGCTATTTTCTTACTTGCCAACTAGTAAGTGATGAAGTATCGTGCTTGAAGAGCATCCTCTCCCATTTTTTGATAATGTAAAAAATCAAGATCTTTGATTGCCTTCATATGCCTACTTTAAATAATACTTAGATATATCACTTTTGGGTGCACGCTTTCAAAAAGTGTAAGGATTGTCATACATATTACACACATTAGGTAATAGGGGGGCCTAACGAATTTACACTTGTGGTTTAATACGATTGTATTCATTATATTTTAACTTCTATTAAACAATTAATTATAGCTGCAGTTGAGTAGAAATTAATTTTTGATATCATACAATATTTTTTAAATATGTAAACAAAACGGCTGCACTATGCTTATGCTTCCACTGTGCTGCCGATATCTGTGGCATCACTATAAATTTCAGTAGACCTTGGATCTCGTTATTAAATCTATTAATATTTGTTTTTACCGTTTTGATAATGCAGTAATATTTTTTTAGTGTTAATCAAGTCCTTGCAAGATGACTTAGATCAAAATAGAAAAGAATGCGATGAAAAAGCTGAAATGATCAATGTTTTAAAACAAGAAATTTTATATTTTCAAATAGAACAAGAATCTTTAAAAAAGAAAATAGAAATAGGGGAAGCCAAACTCTTAGAAGCAAATGAAAAATTCACACAGAAAAATAAAGAAATAGAAACATTACAGTCAGAATTAGAAGATGCAAGTAAAGTGGCGAATGAAAGAAATAAAATTATACAACAATTACAAGCTGATAATCTAAATATTGAAAATTCTTCGCAAAAAGAAATAGAAAAGCTTAAAATGGAAATGAGTGCTAAGATAGCTGATTTTGAGGCTGTGAATGATAAACTTAGTAGTACAGAAGTTATAATCAAAGATTTAAAAAGTCAGATTGAAATATCTAATACTAATTTGGAATCTAAAACCCAAGAGTTACTAGAATATAAAAGTAATATAGGAGATTTGGAATTGAAACTTAAGAACGAACTGAAGCAATTACAGTTGGAATTAGAACATCAAATAAAGCAAAATAAAGAGGCAGAGAAAGAGTTCACGGAAAGTTTATCTAGGAAAGAGACAGAGCTTCATCAGCTTGGTTTAATAAATGAAGATAATTCTAAAACCTTTCTTATACTTAAAAAAGAAATTGCTGATGCGAAAAGTGCAAATGAGTTGGAAATCAAGGCGATAACTGAACTGCACAAAAAAGAGGTAGATACTCTTAAAGAAATAAGTGCCAAGTTATCAGCCCGAAACGAGTCTATTCAAAATGACTTATCAGCACAGGTTGACGGAAAAAGTAATGAAATTGTAGAATTAACTAAAAAATTATCTGAAAGTGAGGATAAAACCGTGACGTTATTAAAAGATTTGCAAAATTCTAAAACATCGTTTGAGCATGATTATAAAGAACTAGAAAGAAAGTTCAAAAATGAGGTGGAATCTCAAAATGTAAAAATTAACAAGTTGAATTTAGAACTAGAAAACAAAATAAAAGACAATGATGAATTATTAAAACAACTGAGTTCATTTAAATCTGGCCTCGAAAGTAAAACCAACGAATTTGAAAACTTAAGTTTAGACCACGAGAAATTGAGAAAGAGACTTGATGAAGAATTGAAAGTAAAAATTGCCGAATTTGAAAAAGCCACACAGGAAATAGCTAAAAACAAGGACGTGATTTATTCATTACAAACAGAGCTACAAACAACGAAGTTGGATTTGGAAACGGTGTCTAAAGATTTGCTACAGTACCAGACAAATCTCAGCGATGTTGAAGCTAAACTTATAAAAGAACGCGATGAATTACACGAGTCTCTAAAATTAAAAATAACAGAGTTTGATAATTTGCGTAAAGAATTCTTGGATACAGTTGCTCAGAAAGATAAAACTCTTACCGATCTTAAACAAGAGATTAAAGAATCATCTGGACGTATTGAAAAATTGGATTGTGATTTAATACAGCAGAAAGAGGGATATGAGAAAATGATAAATGAACTTATTGAACATCAGAAAAAAGAGTTAGAAGAAAAAGATAAAGTAATGTCTCATAGTTCATTGGAAATTAACAACAAAGAGGAAGAAATATCAAAACTAAGGGAGAAAGTAGCGGAATTGGAAAGTGTCATAGTTAATAAGAATACTAAGCTGGATAATTTGAAATCTGAAAGACAACAGATTCAAGAACAAACCAAGATGGATTCAAATACAATAAGCAGCTTAACATCAGAAGTGGATTCCCTATATAATGTAAAAGCAGATTTGGCAACTAGTATGAAAGAAGTAGATAAATTAAAAGAAGAACTAGAAAATAATAAAACACAGTTCGTAGTAGAATTAAGTGCCAAAAATAGCGAAATAACACAAATTGTACAAACAATAACTAACAAGGAGTCTGAAATAAATAAACTTAGTTTAGAATTAAGTACGGCAAAAGCGCAATGTGAAAAACTTTCTCAGGAAATGATCCAGTATCAAAATAATTCATCTGATCTAGAAAATAATTTAAGGCAAGAACGGGATTCTGTAAAAGCAGAACTCGATGTTAAACTTAACGAGTTAGAAATTATAACACATGAATTGACAAAGCGTAGTAAAGAATTGGAAATGAAACTTTGTGAGGTGGATAATATAACTCAGGATCGCAATAATTTGAAACTGGAAGTTGAAACAAAAAATAAAGAACTTGAGAAAATCCGTGACGAATGTTCACTAATAAATAATAATTTAGAAGGAAAGCTAAGTGATGAAAATAGTTTGAAACAACAGTTAGATACTCTTAGGTCTGAACTAAGCTCAAAAACCTCAGAATTATATGCAGTTAAGAGTGAATTATCAAAAGTCGTCAAAGATTTAGAACAAAAACTTAGTGAAGCAAACGAGTCATTGGCCGATAAAACTAATAAGATTCACGAGAAGGAAGACGAAATCCTTGAAATCATGGAAAATCAGAAAACATTTATAAAAGAGGTAATGGAAGATCATAAAACAAAACTATCCGAAAACAATAAAAAGATCCAAGATTGGGAAAATTTAGCACAAACTAAATCGGAGGAAGTAAATAATTTGAATAATAATATAGATGATTTGAAAAAATTATTGACTTCTAAAAACGAAGAGTTAACAAAATTGAGTGAAGAAATAACTCAAATGAAATCTAAGTATGCAGAATTGAATTCTAATAATTTAGAAACATCGACATCCATTGAGTTATTGGGTAAAGAAAACGAAGAATACAAAGAAAGGTTAAAGGTATTAGAGAAGCAGCTAGCAGATGGTAAATTTGAAAAAGAAACTTTAGATATACAACTTCAAGAAAAATTAAATAGCAATATATCCATTGCTAAAGAACTAGAGGAGAAACTGTTAGAAAAAGAAGAACTTATACGATCGATTAAATCAGAGTCAGATGACGTTAAAATTGAGAGTGAAAAAATAATAAACGAACAAAGTGACAAAATTAAGAACCTTGAATATTCAGAAAGTTTACTCAAGGATATGGTGGCGACAATGCAGAATGATATTAAGGAGTTATGTAGTCTGAAAGCCAACCTCAATAATTTACAAGAGGAAGTTAGTAAGAGAGGAGCAACAATTGTTAATAAGGATTCTGAAATTGCAAAACTAAAAGAGCAGTTAACAAAGGTAAGATCTATACTACTTTTTATTTTTAAAAGCTTTTATTTAACTTCACTTGTAGTTTAGTTAGAATGTATGTATGTATGTTTAGGTCAAATCTTGCAAGTAACTTTCAAAGCAGTACGTGTTTTCTGAGTTGACTAAAATTTGATATACATACATAGATCCGATGACAATACAATATTACGGTGTCCAATCGTGAATGTCTTATACAGGGTGCGTAAAAAATAATGCTAAAAAATAAAATAAACGTAAAAAAAAACAGTTCCGGTTATCGGAATTTAATAAGATTTGGTATACATACATAAACTTAATGACAATACAATATTATGGTGTCCAGTAGTGAATGTCTTATACAAATTTATGTTAAAAAGTACAAAACAATTCGCGTTATCGGAATTGATTGAGATTTGGTATACATATATAAACCCAATTATAATACAATACTATGTTGTCCAGTTGTGAATGTGTTATACAGGGTGCGTAAAAACTAATACTAAAAAGTACAAAATAAAATAAATGAAAAAAATATGTTTTAAAAAAGCTTTTATTTATAAATTATTGAACTGGAAAGTAATAAATAATTAAATTTATTTAAACGCAGCACTTTAAAAAATTTGAATATGCTCTTAAAAGCTTAAGAAGTGAGACGTCATTACATTTGAAATAAAGCCTCAAGCAAAATATTCAATTTTTTAAAAGTTCTGTGTTTATGTAAGTTTAATTATTTTTTAGTTTTCAATCCAATACTTTATAAATAAAAGTTTTTTTAAATATTTTTTTACATTTATTTTATTATTCATAGTGCCTAAAACTTATGTCTCAAACATTACAGTACATAAAATATAAATGTCTTTCAGCGTGCTTGTCTGTATAGACTAGACAGAAATTTTAGAGTGTTTAGGTGTAATTAACTAAATTTAGTTTAAAAAAGTATTTGTCCATTTCAGTATCTTAAGAAAACATACCCATTACATTAATACTCCTTAAACCAAATCTATTCCATGACCGGCTCTAGCGAGCAACTTAGATCATATTTTGAAGTCTCTATATAAATGAATTAAGAATGGCACACAGCTTTTGAGAATAAATATTGTTACACATACTATTAGTTGCGATACTTGCCGCGGTGCGTTTGGCGTACAACCGATGACCAATTTACAAGCGATGATACGATGCAGAGCCGCATCTCATTTTTTTGAAATACCCGTATATAACTAATTGTTAAAAATTAGATATAGTATACCTTAGAGGTTCATATGAATGAATATCATTATGAAAACACCCCAATAACCGCGTTTTAATCACAACAATAACCTACGATTTGTTTCAGTAACCTACAGCTTTTGATTAAAATAAATAGTTAAACCGATAACATGAGACCTTTTTTCTTAGCCAACTATTTATATAAAAGAGTTTCATTTAAAAGTTACTTTTTCCTTACCCCCTAAAATAGTATCTGTCGACAATTAGGATACTAGGGTGTGCGTGGTTCTTTTCTAGAAGCCACAACACGCATTACTTATTTAGGCAGTGTGAGTTGTGCGAATAGAGTTTAATTCCGGGTTAAAGTGAATACTTACCTTCTAGTAATCTGGTAAAATAGAATTTCACAAAACACTATAGTACCAACAATACAACTCTAACCTAACTACCCCACTTGCTATTAGTCGGCATTACTGCGAATACCGGTTGACAGCTTACAAATAAGACGTCTAGCCGGCAATGGTATAAATCCCTGTTAATCGTCACGTCACTTGCATGATTTCAACAATCAACCGGGATTGATATGAATACCGGAGTCGGGAAGCTAGTCACAGCGATAAAACTAAAACAAATAACGCCGCCAGCCTCTCGTAACGTAGTTCGTTCTGCTGAATATATATATATATATATATATAATATATATATATACATTTAGATTAGACCATATATATATATATATATATATATATATATATATATATATATATATATATATATATATATATATATATATATATATATATATATATATATATATATATATATATATATATATATATATATATATATATATATATATATATATATATATATATATATATATATATATATATATATATATATATATATATATATATATATATATATATATATATATATATATTATATATACAACGAAAGCCAGGAGTCACAATGTAATTCAATGCCGGTCGTGGTGTTAGCCAGCGGAGTAGTTGACTTAATAAGAGCGAAATCGCGATCGTCGTTTGACTAAAAAGGATCATTGTGTCTGCTGTGATGCAGAACATGTTCCAAACAAGGATCATTTTCTTGTTATGACGTTGGTGCACGTGTAGTGAAAACATACTATCATATATATATATATATATATATATATATATCTATCTATATATATATATATATATATATATATATATATATACACGAAGTGGCGCATCGAAAACGAAAAAGAGGCAGTTACGGGCAGCTCATAATTTTTTTTGAATAACTCGGATTCGTCGATTTCGTTTTCAAGGGGGACAATAAATTATCATAAAATCGCATACCTGCAGCCCCCCTAGGCGGGATGGCACCACATAGCATCTTAAATGGAAAGGGGATCGAGTAAACCCTCATTTTAAAAGTTTTTCGATTCACTTCAAAATAATTAAAATATCATGTACTTTAGTTCAGTAGTTTTAGAGATTTATTGATTTAAAGCTTAAGTAGACTTTAATACATCAAATTAGTGGAGATCAATTAAAGCAAGAAATTTGCCAGCAAGCGGTGTAAAAATAACTAATGAGGATACTGATTATTTAATGCATTTTTAACTCTTGCGTCACTTACGCAAGCATGCGGAGTTCTTTAATTTTAGGGTTTAAAAACTTGAGTATAAAAAAACTGCAAAATAATAAATAACAAGAATGTACTTACGCTTCACCCAAGTAAATGTTGAAAATGGCCAACTTCACTTTCCATGCAGTAATAGAGGTTTTGCTCAACGTTGCCGCACATTCTGCAATATTTCAGGAGTAATTTGAAGGCACTCATTTATAATTCTTTATTGCAAATCTTGTAATGAAGTCGGTTGAGTCGCATAGATTTTGCTTTTTAAGTGATCTCATAGAAAGAAATCCAGAGGTGATAAATTTGGCGATTTTGGGGGCCATTCAATAGAACCTCTTCTTCCAATCCATCGACCTGGAAACGTCTGATCTAAATATTTTCGAATAAATATTGCGTAATGTGGCGTGACACCGTCCTGTCGAAACATCAACCTATCCTCAACGTATCGCCGATCATTCTGTTTTTCAATTATTGCTGTTAACGCTGGCTCTGTGGCGTCTTGTACTAATTGTAAGTAAATTTCTCCTGTCAAATTTCCAGGCAAGAAAAAAGGACCAACTAATAAAACTAACCTATATGATCGCCAAAAATACCAGCCCAAACATTTCATTTTTGTGACTGTTGGGGGGTATACCTCATGATAAATTCTGGTATTAGAATCGGACCAATATCGGCAGTTATGACGACTTACCATGCCGTTTAAGAAAAAAGAGCATTCATCAGAGAAACAAGTGTTGAATGGAAGGTACTCATCGTTGATAATTCGTTCACTCATAACTCCACAATATTGTAATCGCCGACGCCTCTTCATTAAGTTCTTGCACAAGGTGTATTTTGTACGGATGGAAACTATGAGCTTAAGAATCTTTTGGATACTATGTCGAGTAACACTAGACACAGTTTCCAATTGGCGGGTACTTAACGTAGGATCTAGATAAACTTGCCCTAAAACCATCGCTTCCGTTACTTCGTTCCTTATGAAATTTTGAATGTTGCGTTTTTTATTGGCCACTGATCCAGTTTCCCGAAATTTAGCCACAGGTATAAACGTGATTTTATGATAATTTAGTGTCCCCATCGTAATGCCTTTGTTTCGTTTCCGATGTCCTTGTATATATATATATATATATATATTTATATGAGTTAGTTTTTCTTGAACATCCGTGTATATATAGTTACTAGATTTTTCTTGGGTTATAAGTTCATAGCATTAAAACAATTCTCAAAAATTATTAGTCATCTATTCATTTTAAATTTAACGTTTCGGCAGGTGGCTCCGTGCCTTTCTCAAAAATACTTTCTAAAATAATTTAAATTAGAGAACCTACACACTTTAGTAAAACAAGACAGACTTACCATGAAACGTATATTAGTAATTAAATTATCCAAAGGTGTTTAAAATGACAAAAGACACGACGCTGATCGCGTTATTTTGACAAACATTTTTAACGATACAACATGAAGGACGACGAAAAGTTATTGACTGAAGAGTAGATTATTATTTTTAAGTTTTTTCAAATGTATGTGAGAAAATAATTAAATAATGTCAAAATAAATTTTGCTTACAAGGTTGATATCTTTTTTGTCGTTTACTGAGTTTTTATTTTTCTTAGGCCCCAACTTTGCAGCACCGTTAGAAAATTCCAAACAAATACCAATAAATGATATCATATGTAACGTTGAAAATTCTATTACTAAATTAAGCAATACCACTAAGGATGAAATAAGAACAAAAACATGCAATATATTAACAAACTATAAAAATAAAAATATCTTTGAAAATAAAAATAAAACTCTAACTAAAAATATAAAAAAAACTCAAACGTTTCTTAAACAAAACTCAAATTTAATCCTATTGAAGCCAGTCAAATCAAATAAAACAGTTATTATGGACACGCATAATTATGATACCAAAATGAACAACCTCCTTAAAGACAACACAACTTACCTACAAATAAAAAATGACCCAACCAAACAGTTACAAAAACAAAACAACGAACTAATAGACCAATGGGATAAAAAAGGATATATTTCACCAGATACTGCCAAAAAACTAAAAATAAATAATGCAATTGCGCCAAAAATTTACGGATTACCAAAACTCCATAAAGAGGGTATACCTTTACGACCTATAGTATCATGTATTCAGTCCCCTTTAAACTCTTTATCAAAATATTTAAAAAACATTCTATCAAATATTATAAATAAAAACAACTACTATATTAAAGATTCATTTGATTTTAAAAACAAAATTAAAGATATTAAGTTGCCAGATGACCACATACTAATCTCTTTAGACGTTATATCTCTTTATACAAATATTCCTATAAATCTTGCAACTAACATTATCGAAAAAAAGTGGAATGAAATTAAAAAATATACTGATTTGCCGTTAAACGAATTCCTAAAAGCCGTAGAATTAACTCTAAACTCAACATATTTCCTTTACAAGGATGATATCTTTAAATAACTTGATGGTTGTGCCATGGGTTCAAGTATTTCAAGCGCAATTGCCCAATTAGTTTTAGAGGATTTAGAAGAAACCATAATACCGCAGATAAATTTTAATTTACCCTTTTTTTACCGCTATGTTGATGATTGCATTGCTGCGATTCCGCAAAATAATGCAGATCAAACTCTAAATAAATTTAATAGCTATCACGATAAATTGCAATTCACCATCGAAGTCGAAAAACAAAATCAAATAAACTTTTTAGATGTCACCTTACATAAAACAAAGGATACTATCAGAACAGAATTGTACACAAAAAAGACTTGGTCCTCAAGGTATACCAACTATAATTCCCAACATCCACTTTCTCAAAAAAAATCAGTTATTATAGCATTAGCCGATAGGGCAATTCAGCTATCAGATGTCGAGTTTAGGGAAAACTCAATTAATAAAGCCAAACAAGTTCTTTTCGAAAATAAATATCCCCAACAATTAGTAAATAGAGTATTTAAACAAAGAATTAATAAATTTTACAATAAAACGAACAACTCAAAAGCCAACACAAACAAAACTAATAACTATTTAACACTACCATACATAAAAGGTTTATCTGAGCAACTTAAACATCTATTTAACAAATATAATATAAATGTTGCACACAAGGGCTTCCATTTATTAAATCAAAATTTCACTTCTCTAAAAACCAAGACACCTAAAATGAAAAAAGCAATGTTATATATGAGATCCCGTGTGGAGATTGCGCTGGAGTTTATATTAGACAAACCAGCCAATATTTAGGCTCGAGAATTAACTCTCATAAATATGATAAAAGGAATCCCACTGCCCTTTCTAAACACGAAATCCAAAAAAAACATAAATTTAATTTTGGTGAAACTAAAATTCTAAAAACCGAAAACAACAAACGCAAGCTGGAAGTTTACGAGTCTATTGAAATTAAGAAAAATAAAAACTCAGTAAACGACAAAAAAGATATCAACCTTGTAAGCAAAATTTATTTTGACATTATTTAATTATTTTCTCACATACATTTAAAAAAACTTAAAAATAATAATCTTAGACAAAATAAAATTACTTTCTGAACCGCCCTGTAAAAACTTAAAAAACGTCAAAAAACAAAAAAACCATAACATCCTACATATCATACGTATCTGCTCTTCAGTCAATAACTTTTCGTCGTCCTTCATGTTGTATCGTTAAAAATGTTTGTCCAAATAACGCGATCAGCGTCGTGTCTTTTGTGATTTTAAACACCTTTGGATAATTTAATTACTAATATACGTTTCATGGTAAGTCTGTCTTGTTTTACTAAAGTGTGTAGGTTCTCTAATTTAAATTATTTTAGAAAGTATTTTTGAGAAAGGCACGGAGCCACCTGCCGAAACGTCAGATTTAAAATGAATAGATGACTAATAATTTTTGAGAATTGTTTTAATGCTATGAACTTATAACCCAAGAAAAATCTAGTAACTATATATATATATATATATATATATATATATATATATATATATATATATATATATATATATATATATATATCGAAAGTAGAAAATATCTAACGCGGTTAGAACTAGTATATAGCAGAAAATGTATTCTTTGGGATGACCGCTAAAGCAATGGAATTTGGCTAACCATAGACACGTGTTTCTGACTTAAGGTCTTCATCAGTACAGTCAACTAGTTGAAAGACGAGTACAACTAGTGCCAAAACGAATACACAAAACAATACCAGAGTCACCAACAGGAGCAAAACCGACATTTGTGATTACCAAGAGAACATCCGAAATCTTCGCCGGACTTGATACTCTATTTACCACGGAGCAGCATATAGCCACCTGTGGCGAAACTCATAACCCAAGAGTAGTAAATCGAAAGTAGAAAATATCTAACGCGATTAGAACTAGTATATAGCAGAAAATGGATTCTTTGGGATGACCGCTAAAGCAATGGAATTTGGCTAACCATAGACACGTGTTTCTGACTTAAGGTCTTCATCAGTACAGTCAACTATTTAATTGAAAGACGAGTACAACTAGTGCCAAAACGAATACACAAAACAATACCAGAGTCACCAACAGGAGCAAAACCGACATTTGTGATTACCAAGAGAACATCCGAAATCTTCGCCGGACTTGATACTCTATTTACCACGGAGCAGCATATAGCCACCTGTGGCGAAACTCATAACCCAAGAGTAGTAAATCGAAAGTAGAAAATATATATATATATATATATATATATATATATATATATATTATTTTTTTTTCTGGGAACTAATTATTATAAATTCTAATATAGCTAACGCTATATTTTGTAGATACGACGACAATTTTCACTCTCTATTTTACACAACAAAATTAACTTTTACAGGCATCGAAACTCTTCAAATATTCCTGACACATATTAAAATTGAAAAGTGAAAATGAATGGCAACCGGATAACAGTATATTGGGGTATGAATAATGAAGTAATAGTTATTTTATATATTACTTTTGATGTAGATGATCCCTCTAGTGATGGAAATATAGTTGATACGGCCTGTTTACCTAACCTATTATGTTTCTCGTTAACAATCATATCATTTTCAAAATGCATGCAGCAGATATTGTTGTCTATACCGGACCGGTAGTCCTAGCCTATATAGATGCTCTGACAATAAATACAACGTGTATTTCAGTTAACGTATCAACTTTAGATTTCCTTTGAGATTGGTAACATTGCTATTTAGTATCGGTATTGCATTATTTAACATTAATCGAAACGCGCCATTTTAAGTGTGTAGACAAGTCATCCAATTACAAAATTTCATACGACTTGAATTTGCGCATTTCTATAGTATTCAACAAAATGCTGACGCAATGTTTTTAAATAAAATAATGTTTACAGGCAAAGACCCGATTTCAGTTCACCTCATTGTATGGAGATATATTAAATAGCTCGTATATGAAGAGGCAGTATATACTCGTTTAGCATAATGCCAGAAATTTGAGAATGGTGCGAGTCGCTTCGAAACGACAGATAATTTTTAAATTAGGGATCAAGTCATATAATTTATACTATTTTTATCATTTTAGTTTAAATAAAAGTGGCTCTGGGGAAGGGGGGTTAACCCTCCCTTAAAGCTGCCACTGCACTAGATTTTGTACTGTACAAAATATTTAAAAAAAATATTTTTTTAAACGTTTCCTAAAGAGAAATGTTTTATGGCAATCAAATATTTGCTTTTTGTAAAGCAAAGCATTGAATACATTGTATATAGAATTAAAAGAGTTGCTTACTTTTGATCTTATGATATTATTGGTATAAAAAACGGCCTCCTACATTGATCTAAGCTTAAAAAATTACTAGCTTCACCACAAAAATAATTCAACGTTTGCAACACTTTCTATAAAACTTGGTATAATATAAGATACTTTGTTATAATATGCTATGTATCTCGTGTACAACTAAGTAATATGTTCGATACAATAAGTATTTTGATCTGTATCTGTATTTAATAATTTTGTAGGTTCAGAATGCTGCAGTTATTAATGGAGGCCCTAGTGATAGCGAGGTAAGTTTACTTTTGAAATGATTTTGTAGCTTAAATCTTGTGCCAACAATAAGTACATTTTTCGCACAGTAGTAAAACAATGAACTAATAGTCAGAAAAATGTCTTCAGTACTCAAGAGTTGCCTCTGCTTACAGTTTGTCCTAAAGAGCATCTAGCATTGCTTTAAATTCGCTTCTTAGTTAGTATCATTTGTACCACCGTGCACCGGTATAATCAAGTTTCAAAGTCTGGCAATACATACTTCAATGTCCGTACCTTTCAGCGATATTGTTTTGGTGCGATTACCTCAGATATGTGTTTAATTTTTCAAGAATGTTAGAATTCTTCAACCCAAAAAAAAGGAATACAATACATTACGTTATATTTACAAAAATTGATTTAACTTTCATTTTTAATAAGTTAATTCAAGCATCATGTTGTTTTTTCAAGTATAACTGACATAACATAAACACAGATGTTTTGATAGTCATAATAGCTCAATTTTCCAATAATCAGTACACTATGTATTGGCAGAGTCTATATATAGTCCAAGCATTTGGCTATTCCGCAATAAATTTCCCTCTTGCCGACGCGCCTCCCGCACCAATGAACTGCAGGTTCTACGGGTCAGTCGGCAGGTCAGTTCACAGTGGTTGTACGCGGTGAGCAAAAATATAGAATTTGGAACAAGAGTGCATTTAAATGTAACTTTTTACTTCCCTCGTAAAAGGGGAACTATTGTAATCGATCTTCACGTTTCCGGGGCCCTAGATGACGAAAAACATGTTTTCTCAATTCCGTCGGTGTGTCTGTCTGTCTGTCTGTTCGCGGCGTAGCTAAAAAACTACTTACCCGATTGACTTCAAATTTTGGTAAAAAATTAAGTGTCATAAGGGGATGGCCTGGTAACATTTTGGTAAAACTCCAATATGGCGAACCAAAATGACGGCCTAGGGAAATGATCTGTCTGTGAATTCGCGGCATAGCTTAAAGACTACTTACCCGATTGACTTCAAATTTTGGTAAAAAATTAAAAGTAATATGTGGATGACCTGGTAACATTTTGGTAAAAATCTAATGTTGTGATACAAAATGGCAGCCTCGTGAAATGTTAAAAAATTATTATTAAAAAACTACTCATCCAATTTATCTCAAATTTTGCAAATACAACAAGTATTATGTTGGAATCAACTAGTATTATTTTGGTACGAATCCAAGATGGCGGAACAAAATGGCGGCTTAATAAAATATTTAAAAATTCAGTCTGAAAAACTGCTTAATGGTTTAATCTCAAATTTTGTGCCATAATTATTGGTGGTATGGGGATCAACTCATAAAATAGTGATACTAATTCAAGATGGGCGAACGAAATGGCGGCCAAATAAAACGTTTGTAATCATGAAAAAATCACCCTCTCAGGTTTTTCACATCTTTACGTTTTAGTGTCCACAGATGCCAAAAAATATGTTTAATACATTCCGTTGATCCGTCTGTCGGTTTGTCTGTCAGTTCGCGGCATAGCTTAAAGACTACTAACCGATTGACTTTAAATTTTGGTCAAAAATTAAGGGTCATATGGGGATGACCTGGTAATATATTGGTAAAAATCCAATATGGCGAAACAAAACGGCGGCCTAGTGAAATGTTAAAAAAAATATTATTAAAAAATTATTCATCCAATTTATTTAAAATTTTGCAAAAGTATCAAGTATATTATGTTGTAATCAACTAGTGTCATTTTGGTAGAATCCAAGATGGCGGAACAAAATGGCGGCTTAATAAAATATTTTAAAATTCGGCCTCAAAAACTGCTTAATGGTTTGATTTCAAACTGTGTTTTATAACTAATAGGGATCACTAGTAAAATTGTGGTATTAACTCAAGATGGCCGAACAAAATGGCGGCCAAATATAATGTTTTTAATCGCGAAAAAGTCACCCTCCCAGGTTTTACACATCTTTACGTTTTAGCGTCCCTAGATGCCAAATAATATGTTTTTACGTCGGTCCGTCTGTCGGTCTGTCTGTCAGTTCGCAGCACAGCTTAAAGACTACTTATCCGATTGACTTCAAATTTGTATAAAAAACTAAGGGTCATAGGGTAATATTTTGGTAAATATCCAAAGTGGCGAAACAAAATGGCAGCCTAGTGAAAAGTTAAAAAATATCAAAAAACTGCTTATTCAATTTATCTTAAATTTTGCATAAACAGTATTTTCAATTAAGTAGGTATATTAACTGGTAAAATTTTTGTCCGAATTCAAGATGGCGGAACAAAATCGAGGTATAATAAAGTATTTAAAAATTCAGCCAGAATAAAGCTACTTGATGGATTGGTTTCAAATTGTGTGCCATAGCTAATTGTGGTATAGGGCTGAACTAGTAAAACTGTGTTACTAATTCAAGATGGCGAAACAAAAATAGCGGCCAAATAAAATTTTTGTAATAGTGAAAAAATCACCTTCTCAGGTTTTACATATCTTCACCCTAGATGCTAAAAAACATGTTTTATCAGTTCCGTCGGTCCGTTTGTCGATCTGTCTAGCAGTTCGCGATATAACTTAAATATTACTTACCCCATTGACTTCAAATTTTGACCAAAAATTAATATGGGAATGATGTGGTAATACTTTGATAAAAATCCAATATGGCGAAACAATGTTAAAAAGATGTTATTGGAGTGGTGTATTATTTGGGGTTAAGATACAGTAAAAAAAAGTCTATATAGATTCTATGTCCTGCATGAAACCCATATTATCAGTCTTTAGCTACTCTGTTGGTCCGTATATATTTCCTAGATATTATATTTCTAAATGGTTTTCGTTTACAATCCTCTTGTTGTTATGTTATAAAGGTGTACTGTTTGGGGCTAGGATACAGTAAAAAAAAAAAGTCTATTTTTAAATAGTCGACGTTTTGCAAATTTATTGTTGCATCCTCAGGACACACACACACACACATATATATATATATATATATATATATATATATATATATATATATATAGATTCTATATCCTGCATGAAACTCATATTATCAGTCTTTACCTACTACGTTGAACCTCAGATATTTTCCAGATATTTAGTTTCTTAATGGTTTTCGTTAGCGATCCTCTTGTTTTTATGTTGGAGTGGTGTAATATTTGGGGTTAGAATCCAGTAAAAAAAAAACAAAAGTCTTTTCTTTAAATTGTCGACGTTTCGCAACTTTATTATTGCATTCTCAGGACACATATATAGATTTGATATCCTGCATGAAACCCATATTATCAGTCTTTACCTACTCCGTTGGTTAGCAAATATTAAGTTTCTAAATCCGTTTTTGTACTATGGAATAGTAATAGGTTTTCTTACTGTCCTGCATCAATCAGTATTTATTCACAAAAAAAAGTTGTAAGAAGGCTTTATAAAACATTTTAATTTATATTTTAAAGCACGTATGACTATTTGATGCTAATATTAATATCCAAATATTTTAAGATAGCTGTTAGGAGCAAACTTCTAAAGGGATTTAATGGCAACAATAGGGCTGGGGATAAAACATATTTATTTTTTATTTATTTATTTCATATAAGATATCAACAGACCGAGGTCCAAAATGATATCTACGGATACATATAAAGGTAGAACAAGTCTCATGAGGTACTACAAATTATGAAAATATAAAAAATACAAAAAAGTGGTACATAATTATTCATAATCATTCCAAAGTAAAAAAAAGAAAAAAATTATTTAATTTGGTAAAACCTATTTAATATAAATGCTTAACAGTTTTGTGGTTTGGTTTTATGTGCGTGAGTGTTAACACCCTTGCATTGGATCAACGGCTCTTGTAGTGTTTTTGACTCATATTAAGACACCTATAAAGTTACCGACTCAAAACTGCGATAAAGTTATAATAAATCCATTTAAGGCATTTAAAAAATGTTTATTTGGTAGTTATATAGAGTTAAAAATAATCTATATCTTAAGCTGCGTGGGTACTGACATATTTATTTCCTAGTATTTATGTCGCAAGGGCCTTTCAGTTCTTATTGGATTATAATTTCTGGAGAATATAAGATGATACCTAGAGTGTGGAGATGGACTTGAGAAAAGGGGAAGACACTTTTGGCTTGTCTTATTAAATGCAGACCAGTTTAATCTTGTGGATAATTTTAATTTTTTTAGTTGGAAATAATCTAGTTTTTACGTATATGTGAGCAATCATCCCCTTGGAATTTGAATATTTGATATCGGCGCCAAACGAGACCCAGTTCCCGTTACACCACATATTAGGTTTACAACTATTAGTTTTAAGAATTAGCAATTTAAGTGTTACGCTATTAGGATATTGCTTTTTTAGGGAACATGTATTCCCATTCTCTATTTCTAAGAACTTTGTAGAATGTTTTTGAAGTACAATCAATTTTGATATCCTGTCGAGAACGTATTGATTGTCGTTCGGATAATTTTTGTAATTTAAATTAGAATAAACTAATTGTTGGAAGTTCTTTGCATCATTTCGCAAATATAATTAATACATTTTTATTTTACATTTGTTGTTAATACCTATCAAATTTAGTTCATAAGTTAACCTTTTATTAAGTTGAACATCTACTCTAAATATTAATATGAATACCTAAAGTAACTAATACAGTTAATAATCGTTCCCCGTAGATGTATTAATAGCGATAAAATTACGCGCGGCTTCGTATACCTGGCATCTAGCTGTTAGCTGAAGGTGTTCGCTGTGATTTACGACCGGTCGCAAAAAAAAACCGGTTTTTTGGAGCACAACAAAGAAGTGAGAGAACTGTTTCTTTCTTTATTACTTTGGTATTAGTGTTGGTAAAACATTTACGCTATTATTTTTAGCAAGCTTAGTATTTAGTTAGTACGCTTTGCATGGGTTTCTTTGTTATCAAATAGGCAAAATCTAATGACTCGACTGATTACAAACAGCTCCTCGAAGAAAAGATATTCGCCGAGAATCAAGTAGCGTTCCTGAATTCTATCATTGTAGACATGCAAAAGAAAAACGAAGAACAAAAAGCGAGAATAGAGATTCTAGAAATGGGCTATAGTCCAGCGGCTGCAGAGGAATTAAGGCAGTAAGTATCTCATTATTTTAAAACTAGTAATTTGGTAAGAAGAAGTATTTGTATTGTATCGCTTATAGTGGAGTCAGTTTACCGAAAATTTTCGTAAACAAGTACTTATATGTTAGAAAATAAAAAGAAAAAAAAATCGACCGCTTGGGACCGAATACGGAAGGTATACATGTGAAAGACATTTGGTGACGTCGCTAGGAATAAATTCTCGGAGAGGGGGATATATGTTTAAAAATTTGGGTAATTAGGTATGAGCTTTACTTTAGGTTAGACTCTGATGCCTATCAAATTATTTAATGGTGTAGAGTTATAATTTTAAAACTGCCTTCTGGAAATCATCTACTTTTCATTTTTAAATAAAGCAAATAAGCGAAATAAAAAAATACAAAATAATTAAGTGTTATTTTCCTCCAGAACATAAGCAGAACTGAAGGAATAGATTATAGAGAAAGAGAGCAGTCTCTGTCAATCCCTGTAAAATCAAGCTCCGGGACCTAATGAGTTAAGACAAATAAGGGGCTTTTAAGCTTTTTTTGTTACTGCATGATCTAACAGGAACTGTCAAAACTCGTGCCTCTTGACAATTCTATTTTATTGCTTCATATAACAAATCAACTTGAAACAGGTACAAAAAACAAGATAAATAAAATGTATAAGTAAAAATATAACGGAAACAAGACCTAAATTAAATAATTGTATTAATGTGAACTCCGTAATTGAGTAACTATAGAAGATATGTTTTTAATTAGAGTCTGTGCAGCTAGTGTATCAATATATTTCATTTGAAATATTTTGCTTAAGTTATTATAGAGTATTAAAGTTTGGGCTTTGTATTATGTTTTTTTTTCCAATTAGATATTTATATGTATAAGTAATTCAGTTCTAATCTTACAGGAAACATCTAATTTCAAAATTAGGGCCTCACTGTACAATACTTTCAAAGTCTGGTACAAATTCGCGGACAGGGTAGTTAGATTTAATTTTCGTCGAGTTAATTGAGCGTCGCTGCTAGATATCAAAAAATACTTCTCTTTTTAGAACTTACACTGCGAGTTTTTGTTGGTTGTTAACGAAACATAGCAATTAAAAAACCTGATTTCACTTCTAGCATTCTTTTATCTTAATTTCTAAATTAATCTTGATATTGCCTACATTCACCTTTTTTTTAATAATTGCATACGCATAGGTGATTTTTTTTGTCATCTCTGGGACCTGGGAGGGGTAATTACGCCTGAGGGTTTAACCTGTAAACCCCCCTAAATAGGTCTCTGGAAAGAACAGTTCCTTTTCAAGTAATTTTCAAAATTCTGTTTACCATAACTAGCTGATAAATTAATTTTATGCTAGATTGTTGGATTAATATTTTTCTTATTTGATATATGTAGATTTTTTAGCAGTCTACTAGATTTCTAACTATTATTTCATTCCATATTTTTAGACCTTGAATAGGAAAAATGGAGTTATATCAACTAAAAACAAACTTGACTCGGTTGTTGCAAACCCGAATTTACGATTTACTTAATTTGTTCTAATTCCGCATTATCTACATTTCAGACTTGGATTCAGATCTGATATAGGAAGACAAGTTACTCCTCGAATATACTGTGATATATGTGAAGAGTTTGATCTTCATGAAACGGAAGATTGTCCGACACAAGCTTCAGAAGAACCAATTAGCAATTCTCAGTTAGGGAAAGAGAAGAAGGAAAAACCACCCCCGAGACCGTATTGTGAGATTTGTGGAGGTAAGGAATATTCGGTGATGAAAATTAAAATCCAAATAATAGATTATGCTCATCTATCAACTTTAGATATGTATACTAAAGTAAAATTGTTACCCCAGCGGAGTATATAATATTCGAATTTTAAAAAAGTATGTAAATATAGTCGGTTACGTGTCTCCTTTGTCACCCGGTACTGGCAATTTCAGCTCTAAAAGCAACAACTATATATTTTTTATATATTTCCCCTTTGAGGGAACTAATAACCCGTTTGGAGAAATGTTCAGTACTCCTTAAAATTTAATATTGTAATTCGTTTTAGTATGTTGAAATATACTTACATGATCTTTAGGAACGCTAGCTTTTTAACTAATCTTAACATATTTTTTGCGCACCCTATATATTTTTTTTTCGTAGTACAGATCTTACAGATTATTAAAAAATAAGACTTAAGGATCTTCTAGCAACAAAACTTTACATTAAATGGCTAATAAAAAGTTACAGCTTAATATGTAAAAAAACCTAATTTAAAAAAAAATCATTTCAAAAAATACTTAAAATTTTAAAAAACTTTTCGATGGAACAAATAAAATATTGGAAAACTGCATCTCAATATCTCTTCTCGTTTTAAAAATATTCGAATTTAAATTTTACCTAAAAATTCGCTTGTCTCGTAGTGTTTTTAAAAAATCGTGCTATCAAGATTTGCATGAGGAACAAAATAAATAAATAAATAATTTATTAATGGACTTGCCATTCATATGGCAATGCAAAAAAACATGTTTTGGTAAGTTGTTCGGTTTCAAAAACTGGGGATTGGACTGTTAACAGCTTAATTCGTTCTATGTAACTTAATATTAAATAAATTATTCTGTCTGGTGTATCTTTGAGGGACATGCAATTAATATCAGCTAATAAAGCTGGATAATTTTACTTTTTTATTTCTTATAAATAAAAAATTACAGGATGTCGATATAATCTGTTGTTCAAAGATTAAGCAAAGTCATAAGCTCATTATAAGGAATTATTATATTAAGAATTTTTTTAGAAGTTACATTAGTCCCCACATAAACCTTATAATAGGGGGATCATAGTCACAATTAATATCTTACAGTGCATAAATATTATTAAAATTATTTAGGGATTTCTATACAAAATCTAAAAATTTCACGCTTATATGACTTATAAGCGTAGGTCCCCTATCAAAAACAGTATCTATGTCCCTAATAAGTTCTACTCTTTCAAGGTTGTTTTTCTTACACTTAGAACTTAAATAGATAACACTATTGTTCTTCACTATCAGATGGAGACTTGATTCTTGTAAAACATTTAAGATCACTTGTATACATGAATCAATCTGATAATTTAAGGAACGCATCAGATCGTTGATAAAACATATAAATAGCAGAGGAGACAAAGCCCTGAGGCATTCCAGAAGTCACAAAATTCACCTGATAAGAGTTTTTCACCCTAACAAGTTGTTTTCTTCGAGTCAGATAACTTCAAAACTAATTTAGAAGTAATCAGATAACTGTTTAGGCATATAACTTGTCAAATCAAAATATCCAAACTATTCAAAGCCTTCTCCATATCCATATAACTTACATGTCAACTTATTGATGACAATTTTACAAAGCTTCAGATGTAACATTTTAATATCCTAAGAGGTTTGAAATGTAGAATGTAGCGAGATAAAATTAGCAAACTATACTTTCACAAATCTTCAAACTTATGGAGACTTTTGTTATATCTCTATAGTTTATCACATTAAAATGATCACTATTCTTAAATATTCGAGTCACATTGCTCAATTTCCATTGGTCAAGAAAATATTATTATAAACATCTCTTATACTTATTTGATACACTATAAAAGTTACAGGTAAGTTAGAATTTATTAATGCATTCTGCATGACTAGTGCTACAATAAGTCTTTCATTCATCTCCTAACCTTAAAAATACTCATAATCAATAAATGTGTCAGTTGCTTTGAACTTTTTATGAGCATTTTTCTTTTTAGATTTTAAATCTTTTAAGTTATCATTACACCATTTTTCGATATTCTTTTTGGTTTTTCGTATTAAGCAAAATTGAAATCTATTTGACAAGTCTTAAGGTACATATTAATTTCATTAAAATTATAATGATCATAATCATTGACGCAGAAACGCATGTATATAATGGACTGTATCTTAAGGGTAGAAAAATGATTAAATAAACTAAGGAAGAACGCACAAGAGGTAAAAAAAACGGCACTCTTACCTTAGACTGCACAGTTCGTCGGTCAGGAGGGCCTCCCTCTTGTAATGTCTGATTTTTTTTGTGGAACAGCTAATTCATTTGTCACTAACTTAAATGTCCCGAGGAAAGGATTTTCCTGTCTAAAATATGGGACCGAGTACACGAAACAAAATTTTACTTAGAGTACTAATTTCCGTGACTACCGGAACGACATCTTGTCGTCGCTCTCAATCAATAGTATGAGATGCATGAATATTGAATGCTTTAAGGGAGTGTACCAACTTGTGCGTTATGAATAGGTAAATATTAAATACTTAAAGCGATATGACATGCATCATTTATGTCCAAAAATTATAATATTAAAATTTAAGAAAATAAATTAATTAATTTATTGTAATAAATAAAGTAAAAAAAAAAGAAATTAAGAGTTTCCTTAACAATCATACTCAATTGAGTCCAAAGGTTTATCAAAGAGGGTAGTAAGAGAGCCAGGTGATAAAAGATCCTTTAAATGCGATCAGCTGAAGAAAATATTAAATCTAATAGACCTCTTTAAAATTCCTAATATTATTAAACTGTTTTAAATTATAAAAATGCCATACAATTAGAAATACATTTAACCTGCCGTGTAATCTTATTCTTTAGTAATCCCTATACAAGTCATTAGTCCATGACACTGAAGATAGATTGAAATCACTGAACACAATAATTTTACACTTTTGACACCAAACTAATACTTCCAAAGATAGAGATACAGAGAATCTTTTATAAACTTGAAAAGGTGATGAAGGAAGTATATAGGCTAATGAAATTTAATAAATTTATTATTTGAGTAGTTGACTTTCATATTCACAAGTTACTTTTACATGCTGCCAATGCACCACCTTCTTTCTCTCCCATAAATACCTGTTTTTGAAGATCTATCACAATGATATACATGGGTCTAAAATATCGCAGATTTTTAAATTTTAATTCATTTTTATAATACACATTTAGATTCTGACACATCTACGAATATTGAAGCAGTCTATTGAACCGACATTTTGGGTATAAGTGAAGGATGAATGAAATTATATGTTATTTGACCCTTCTTTTCGTTTAATTTTTTTTTGTCAAAACTGCGCCCTACCATCAGTTTGAAAAATAAAATTTGTTTGTTTCCAAAATAGTATTTTATTAAAAATTTGATTTTCACTCCTCATTTTGGAAGGATATTATATCAATTTACAGAAATTAACAGAAGTCGGGTTGACGCTTGCATTTAACTATATAATTATGTCCCATTTAGTTTATGTTGTGTGGTATTACATTCTGAGATACATAATTTTTTAAAATATGGTTTCCATTTAATGAACGCCTACAATATTTTGCTTCTAATGCCAGGAAATACGAGGAAAAAATCCTTTTAAACTGTTAAGAGCTGCAAACACATTAAACATGTGGGTTAACGTTTGGTCTATAAAATAATTGCTTTATTTTTTTTACAGAATTTGGGCACGATACTGCTGACTGCACAGATGATCAAGAATTTTAGCCTGCAACTAGATGTTTAAATTATTTTAAAATTAAATTGTTAATTTATTTATTATTGTTAACCAGGTAGGTCCAAAAACTTTGTTGTGCTGTCGATTGTTATGTACAAAAATAAATATATTTTTTTTAAAAATATAGTTTATTTTAAAGTCTTAAATATAATATAATACACCTAATTCTTTAATTAGGAAAAAATACTCGTGCAAGTTTCTTCCATTTGTAGTTTTCTCATGATACTTAGTCTAATCCTTCTTTTTTCTCCTTTATGGCTTCCTATAAGAAAAAATACAATTTATTTTTTTTTTGACTAAAAGAAACAGTTTTACTAAAATATATAAAAATGCTATTTTTTAATTATGTTGCCATCTTAAAAAAATACTCTTTTAAATTTAGATACCGATAATGACATGAATAACAATATATATTCACAAAAACCATTTAATTTTTTTTTCAAAAGCACAAGATAAGATAAAAAGTATTATATGTCATGTTTCATAAAATTGACTTTTCTTTAAGGTAAAATATATCTATGCCCACTCCTTTTCAGGAACCATCTGGTACCCCTCTGATTAATAAATTTTCATGATTATGGTTTTTATAAAATGTTTAACATATATTACAATTTCGAACAGTGTCATTTTTTTTTCAAATATCTGTTTAAAAAAAAAAGAAAAAAAATCTTGCATGACTCTGAAATTTTTCTAAACCAACATGATTATTCTGACCAAACAAATCTTTTTAACTGACTTCAAAAAAGGGCAGGTTCTCAATTCGATTTTTTTTACGTTTGTTCGCGTATATTGTCTAAACGGCTTGGCCGAATTCGATGAGTCAAACACCAAATCGTAAAGGAAGTTTCTCTCGTGGTCCCATATATTTTGATTTGAAATTGTTTACCCGTTTTTTTTTTGTAATAATATAAAAAAAAAGCTATAACATCGATAAGGGCAAAACGTTTGTCCATGTTGGTGCAACCATTTTGAATTTTTAAATGTTCATTAAAATTTTCACAATTTGCACCCTTACAAGCCTCAGATACCCATTTTGAGTCGAATTAACACAAATGACCAAATTCATTCGCCATATTGACGATCACGATTTTTAATTTTTAAATGATTACTAAACTTCATAATTTGCACTATTAAATCTCTGCATAAACGACAAGATTTCTATTGAAAGATTCTGACATCAGGGCCAAATAAATATTGCAAAAAATTCTTTTAAACGACTATATTATGCACTAAATGCTCGATAATTTCCCGCAAGTCCCTACAATTCCCCCGGAATTTATCACAATGCCCCCACACAATGCACCGCAATGCCTCCTGCATGTACACCACAATGATCTCATAAACAAACTTAGATTCTATAACTTTGATGGCGTTAGCCTTCAGCTTGAGATACTACTTTGCTAGTAGACCTCAAAGTGTAAGGGATGCAGGGGGTGTCGTCAGGCAACTGAGAATTATCAATTGGTGTTCTACAAGGTTGCATATTAGGTTCTCCTTTGTTTTTAATATATGTAAACCAATCTACTTCAGTGCAACAACACTGCTGACTTTAATCTATTTGCTCATAAAAGCCTTCGCTTTAGCAATAGTGAGGATATTGCCAGGGGAACAGGTGAGGCACAGTCAACTGCTAACGCTTGGTTTAATAACAATCACCAAGCATAGTATATGGTGTTTTTCCTGAGAGCACGAGAGTGACATGGAAAGGAATGAGTTAGTGTGGTTTTTGGACATTAACATGGATCCACAGGTAAAATGAGAATTGCATATTGGTGAGCTCCATACAAGGTTGAGCAGGACTATATTCCTTCTAAGGAATTTGCCTGGTCAGTTTCTGAGGGTGTGCTGAGAACTGCTTACTTTGCTCTCTGCATTCTCTGCTATATTATGGAATAATAGTATGGGGTAGTGCTGCAGGCTCTGTAGAGATGAGCAATCAGAATTATTTAGGGTTTGAAAATTCTAACTATTCTTTGCATTTTTATTTTTGAAAACCTCTATGCTAAAACTCCAGTACTCCATTTTTCCTACTTCAAAATTGTCAGAACGGGCTAAACTTCTTGGCCATAAAATATTTTAATTGCCTTCTCAGAATTATCAGGAATCTCCTACTAAAACAATTCAAAACCAAAGTAAGGAGCTTTTTACTGGCTAAGGCGTTTTATTGATTTACTGAATTTCTAGATGGTGACACGAGTGTTAGTGTTTTGTGTTCATAAATGTTTTTTTTTACTGTTTTTCAATTATTATGAGACTATTTTAATATTTGTATATTGGGAATGGATTTATTAATTTTAATGACTTAAATGTTTCAATCTAAGTTTTATTTTAGTGTGGTGTGGTTTGTTTAAATATTGGATTATTAATGCTTTATTTGAATAATTGTTTATAATATTTTGACTTATGTATGTTGTGATCATACTATCACTAACCTATCCGCATCTGAATCATTTTGTTTTAATTTATACATAGTAATAGAAACACTTGTCTCCACAACATCAAAAGTCCTGTAAAGTAGATGTCTTCTACATATTTTTAGTAAGCCCTTTTTACACATTCTTAACCACATCACGCCTCTACTTTATAAAACTATTAAGAAATATTTCAGCCCTTTACATTAAGAAATCTGATCTTATACTATATTTTTAGTTACTTCATATCACCCTACCTTCCGCAAATATTTATTTTACATGATATTTTCAATTAAACCTTTGCACAAGTGCATTTTTAAAATGTCCATGCTGTACATATATGTCCTAGAGCACTCATGCAGGTTTCCATTCTCTACTTTTATTACAAAATGAAAATATTCTGATATGTATCTTTATTCACATTGGCAATATATCTCAATGAAATAGTTAAAACTTTTTTTTAAAACCATGAATTTTGCTTAATAATTTACCACAATTTAAAATCCACTTTTCTCAAATATGTATTTATATTTAGCAGGAATTGTAGAATTCTTTCTTGAATTTCAAGTTAAAATATTGGCCTCTAACACCTCTAGAAAGCATCTCGCCCATGGTCTCATTGCATTAAACAATTGCACTGTTCTTTATTGTAAACACCTGGAGCCCAACAAATCAGACTCCGTGTTCTCACCATTTGATCCTATATCAGCTGCGTTTAGTTATATTTTCAGTGATATTACCTACTAGGTAAAGGTACAACAAATATGATTATTTAATATACAGATACTATAGGTAGAACACTGAAGGCATTCTTGAGCAAGAATTAAATAAATAAAAAAAATTAATGATTGCAATGTGTAGGCGTAGTTCTGGAGAAAAATGGGAAAGTAAAATAAAAATAAGGGATCTTAGTAGGAATATTTCATAGTCCGGATGAGCTTTACTTTACTTCTCAATGACTATTTGTTATAATTAGGACATCTCAATGATCACTGAGTCTATAAGTTTTTTTTTTGGGAAATTTTAGCTTTTGTTGATAAATATGTCCAAGTATATTAAAAAACTTAACTTGATGAATAATTCACTCAAATCTCAAAACCATTGAATAAATTGATAGCACGTTAAAGATGTTTTAAGGTTTTAATGTTCTATGTACCTAGCATTTGTTTCAATTATATTACTTACCTTGAAACGTTCTTCAAATAGTGATAATTCCGATATTAAATCGGTGATAGCATGCATCAGAGCATCTTGAGGTGAATAATCCGAAGTTGTTTGTATACGCAGGACAAACTTATGCTCCAAGGGGTGGGGAAGTTTATAACCAGCAAATAATACATTGGGGTCCTTCAAAAGCTGACTGAAAATAATAAATTAGGATATTTAGTATGTAGTGTTGTGACAGATCTATTGTTTTTTACAAAAGTTTTAGGGCTGTTCATGCCATTTTAAAATATATAAATCTTCCTTTAAAAATCATCTTTTCCACGAAAATAGAAAAGCTTTCTCTCGGGTGTCCAAATGGAGGTTTTAAGACAATTAATTGCTTATATATTTTTAAGAGAAAAGCTAAAATCATACAGTATTCTTTGTTCTATAATGAAACTGTCGAAACTGTTTATTCATAATAATTAAAAATTAATATAAACTCTGAGTTATCTCAGTAACTGAAATACACCAACAAACACAAGAAATCAGATAAGATACTTCTCGGTAAAGTTAAAAGATTAAATGACCTCTCTAATATTATCAGAAATAGCCAAAGTACAAATATGCTATAAAACTAAAAGAACACAAGTTTATACTAAAATAATATAATTTAGAGAGTCAGTTAAAGAATACTTTCTCTGAACAATGATAGCAATGATGAGTCATGGCCATCTCGAAATTGAAACTGGTCAGAATTTTAAATTAAAAAACAAAAATAGCATGCATGTAATCGTCACGTTTGGCATAGATTGTTACCAACTAAAAAATCTTTAACAGTAAATACTGTTGTGCACTATATTTTAAAAGAGGGTTATGTTTTAAAATATAATGCACACAATAGAAAAAAAATAGTATAAAGTGCTCGTTCAAGAAACCGCTTGCGGCTCATTTTCTAACTTAGGGCATGTGCTTTAAAATCATGTTTTATGAAGAGAGTGTTTTAATATACTATTATAATATCAAACATTAAAAAAATAATAAAACGTCAAAAATATTTTTCAAAGAATGATAAAAATACAAACCTTGACTGGTGATGCTACTGATAGTTGGCAAAGTCAAGTCACACTCAAAGTCAAATAATTCGAAAAATACAGAGGTACCTGAGGTACCATTGCAATCATAAAATTCTGATACAGTATGAGCTCTTGGCCTAAATTAAAATGAGGCTATTTATTTTGAAAACGTTGGTTCAGATTTTCTAAGACTATTTCACATGACAATTAGAATTAGATATCATTATTTTATGAGATTTTTTAATATCTTACCATTACCATAACTTTGAAACTTTTGGGACATATTCTTAATTAAGGCATAACCGATGAGTGTCAAAAGTTTTAAAAACATACTTGTTACATATGTACACAGAAATATAAATTATTTTAAAATCTACTTTAAAAAACTAAAAACCCTGAATACGTACCTACCTAAAATTTACAAACTATACATAATTAAAAATTATACTCTAAAAAGTCCTTGACTGTATGATTTATTGTTATTATTATTATTATAAAGTTTAGACAGTAGGCGGAAAAACCGATAACTGCCGTTTGTTTACTCACGGATTTTTTTTTTATTAGTTGTTTATAGTCTTTACATTAGTTAGTTAATTGTTCTTTAGAAAGCTGTCTAGCCTGTTCTTGAACACCAAGACGGCCCATTCCACACTTGTACTATTCGATTGGTAAAAAGTTTTTTCTGGACAGTCTGTGGCGGCTGCGTTCCGTTGATAGTTTAAAGTACTGACCATACAAATGAGGATTGGTAGGTGCTCCTATGGAAGATACCAATGTTGCGTCTGTAGTGTTCATGTAAGATCTTGTAAGTTTCTATAAGGTATCCTCTATTAAGTCTTTCCTGAAGAGTTGTCAGGTTCAGAGCTTTTAGCCGATCTTCATATGGCATACTTCTTAGAGATGGTGGAATTTTGGTTGCTCTTCTTTGAACCCTTTCAAGGAGTTCAATATCTTTTCTAAAATATGGACACCACACAATAAAGGTATGCTCTAGTATAGGCCTTACATATGTTTTGTAGGCACGTAGAACTAATTCTGAAGAGAGGTTATGAAAGCAACTTCTGATCAAATAGAGAGTTGTGGTAGCTTGTTTTACTATACCACTTATGTGATGTTTCCATTTAATAATAATAATAATATCGTTTATTTATACATAAGTCATTAAATGGGTGTGCATGTCATTTGGATAAGAACCGAATAATTTGATACAAGAACATAATACCAAGCATACTACACAATAAAATAAACTACTTCTGACAAACACATCAGACAAGCTTATTAAAAACTATATCAGATAAAAATTAGTTGACCAAAAAGTAGGGCTTTAATAACTAACGATGCCAGCTGGCGATCCGTCGACGATCCTCCGATGACTCGACGGGCAGCTTCCGGGAAACCAAAGCTTTTGGGTTCCGGGGGAAGTATGGTTGCAAAGCTGAAACTTAAAGGAATTGACGGAAGGGCACTACCAGGAGTGGAGCCTGCGGCTTAATTTGACTCAACACGGGAAACCTCACTAGGCCCGGACACCGGAAGGCAGACTTTTTACTTTCTTTTTAAATACATTAATTGGTGTTTCCCTTAAAACCCTAGAAAGCCTGTTGAAAAGCTTTATACTGGTGTTAAGATTGCATATTTTCATATTTTTTTGTTCAGTGTGCAGTTGGAACTAACGAAGTGCTAGTCCTTGTATTGTAGTTATGAAAAGTATTGTTTGAAGTATATCAGGAAAGGTCTTCTTTAACATATAATAGGTACCTTAATATGTAGATACAGGGTAATGTTAAAATAAGGTTGTTAATGAATGCTGTTTTCCAGGACTCCATATTTTTTAGGTCAAAAATTAGCCGAATACATTTTGTTTGGGATACAAAAACACTGATTACCATACTGGCTCCTCCCCAGAGTACTATATTATAGTTTAGGTGACTATAGGCCAAAGAGTCGAATATATATATCAATAATTAGTATTCAATAATTTTTTTAACCGGTGTATGTAATTAACGAGATGAAACAGTCGAAGGACCTGATTATATTATACAAACCACTAGCAGTCTGTTCTACTCTATAAGGAAAACAGCTGGGGTCCCTGCCAGCTGTTTACTTATAGAGTAGAACAGACTGAGTCCATAGGGCTAATTTATCTGTCGGTCCACATGTCACTTAGATGCTTAGATTATATATTGATTTTAAATGATGAAATATGAGCGAGTTCCGCAGTTTTGAGTACCCGGCAGAACGAGTTTGCTGCTTTACTGATTTCATCATCATTGTAGACGGGGAAAAAAATAAAGAAATGATACCTTCGCTAAAGGCGAATCACATAGAAAATGATAAGAAAACAATATATTTTATTTGTTTATTAAAATGCATTTACAAATAATATATAACACTAATCTAGCTAGCATGTTTGATTTAACAATATTATTGTTGTCAATGACACCTAAATGTGTAGACATTTGTGTCTGTCAATTATTATAAAAACTATTTTTCAGTTACATTCAATACTTTTTTTAAATTTTTTTTGTGCACAATTGTAGTACAAATAATGAAAGAATCATCCTACATAAACATATCTTAAAACACAACTATCACAATTCAATTAAGGAGATGTTGAAATCTATTATAATTCTTGAAAATGAAGCATCTACATGTTTTATTAAACCTAGGTCTGTCAGGAATATTTTTTATCTCAGTAGGTACAATATTATAAACCTTAGGCCCAATATATGTTACAAATATTAAGTTCAAGCTATTATTGTTATGTTGGTCCATTGAGGTCTAGTGTCTAGTTTTATGTATATATGAAGAAATTGTAGCAATATACAGGGTCCTGCAGCTCACCTCCCGTCTTTTATTATACCTTAACCATTTATTTTAGAAAAAATATTTAAAAGCCACTATATGCTGTTGAATAGAGAGCACATTTTAAAAATATTCTTGATTATACAGGGTGTTACAAAAAATAGTGGCGCATAAGAGTTGTATTTTTTTAAATGGAACACCCTATATTTTTTTACATTTTTGAAACACTCTTTACTTAGTCTACAGACTCCTAGAATAGTATCTCTCTTTTTTTAATAGTTTCGGAGAAAAAAGGTAAAAGTCAAGAAAAAAAAAATTATAGTCTACATTTAAAATATTTATAAAAATTAGATAAAACATCTTAAAAGCTAAGGTAACCTAGTAGCTTACTGCAAAAGGTTTATAGTTATTCTGCTATGAGTATTATAAGTCTTACTTATACAGGGTGACCCAAATTCCATGTCAAACGTTGCAAAATAAAAAATAATTTTTCTCCATTTTTTCAAATGGAACACCCTATATATTTTTTTTCTGTCCGGTACAGAATTAACAGATCAACATTTTTTATTATTACACTTATCTCAAAATTCCTGAAGGTTTTTGAAATATTCTTAAAAAACTAATGTTGTACTTTGTTTTTCAGTACGATAATTGAATAAACTCACTAGTAATGTGGAAAAATGGAACACCCTATATATATTTTTTTTCTGTCCGATACAGAATTAACAGATCAACATTTATTATTATTACTTATCTCAAAATTCCTGAAGGTTTTTGAAATATTCTTAAAAAACTAATGTTGTACTTTGTTTTTCAGTACGGTAATTGAATAACCTCACTAGTAATGTTCATAAGTAAGCATCTTCGCGATTTTGAATAATAAATAGGTCAGCGTAGTTATAGCTATGGGAAAAAACCTAAAATCCCAACATTTTTTGTAATTACGTTTACCGCATAAAATTTGAATTACTGCCAAGAGTTAAGCCGTAAAGACGTTTTACATGCTGCAGGTCTTCCTACAAGTTGCAAGAGACTTGCACAAAGGCATACGCTGACACTTGCAATTGAAATACAACTGCCGCTTTACAGTCTGCAAGACAAATTGCGCGCAATATCTTGCAGGTGCAACCCCTTGCTGCAAGAAACTTGCAGCATGTAAAACGGCCTTAACCTTTATTTAATATTATTGACAAGTGTTGCCCAAATTATTAACTAGAATTTAAGTAGGCCATGAAAAACAAATTGTCTAGAAACTGTCAAACAACTAAAACATATCGGCAATTTACTTATTCGTTTTTTAAGTTTTACAAATTGAAATAATTATCGGATTTTTCATATAGTGGTCTTTACCTTCTACGTAGTTCATTTTTCGTTTGTTTGCGTCACTGTTTAGAAGTTTTATTTGAACGTTCTATCGTCATGGAGTACACCCGCGAAGAACTGGTTGATATGGTTTTTGTGTTAGGAGAATCGCATAGAAATGCCTTTTTGGCCAGTAGGATTTATGCGCAAAATTATCCAGAACGAAGGCACCCAGACAGAAGGAGCATGACGAACTTATTAGAGAGATTTATGGCAACGGGAAATGTAAATTATACAAGACCAGTTACAAATAGGCCCGTTCGAACGGAAGAAAATGAATTAGCTGTGCTATTAGCTGTCACGGAAAATCCTTCTGTTAGCCAAAAAGCAGTCGGGGATGCCGTAGGAGTAAGCGAAAGAACTGTTCAGCGAATTTTAAAGAGCCATAAATTTCATGCATATCATATTCAGTTGCATCAAGAACTCCTTCCAGCAGATTTTGAGAAACGTGTTGACTTTTGTAATTGGGCACAAGCTAAAATTAGGTTAAGCTTTGATTTTTTTGATAAAGTTTTATTCTCTGATGAGGCCACATTTCATAAGAATGGATTTGTAAATCGTCATAACTACCATTACTACGCCGCCGACCATAATCCAAGAATTTTTAGGCAGCTTGATCTACAACACAGATGGTCAGTTAATGTGTGGGGGGGAATTATTGGTGAACATGTTATTGGTCCCCATTTTTTTAATGGACATTTAACTGGAGCCATGTATCTCGACTTCCTAGAAAATCACTTGCCAAATTTGTGCGAAAATTTGCCGGTTAATCTGAGAAATACAATGTGGTTGCAACAAGATGGTGCTCCAGCACATTTTTCGTTGCCAGTTAGGGATCATTTAAATAATAATTTTCCAGATCGATGGATTGGAAGACAGGGAGCAAGTGCGTGGCCGCCCCGGTCGCCTGATCTAACGAAATTAGAGATTTTTTTCTATGGGGCTACGTTAAGGAAATTGTTTACAACAAACCTCCAACAACTCCCGAAAATATGCAGCAACGGATTAGAACCGCATTTCAAAGTATTACGCCCGAAGTATTAAGAATAGTAGGAAGATCTTTTCATACCCGTCTTCGTTTATGCCTCGAAGAGAATGGAAGACATATCGAACATATGTTCTAAGTAAAAATTAATTTTAGCAATAATTAGATATTTGTTAATAATGTTAAATAAAGCTGTTACACCTTAAGTCGAGCCTTAACTCTTGGCGGTAATTTAAATTTTATGCAGCAAACGTAATTAGAAAAAATGTTAGGATTTTAGGTTTTTCCCCATAGCTAGAACTACGCTGACCTATCTAATATTTAAAATCGCGAAGGTATGAACATTACTAGTGAGGTTATTCAATTATCGTACTGAAAAACAAAGTACAACATTAGTTTTTTAAGAATATTTCAAAAACCTTCAGGAATTTTGAGATAAGTAATAATAATAAATGTTGATCTGTTAATTCTGTATCTGACAGAAAAAAAATATATATAGGGTGTTCCATTTTTCCACATTACTAGTGAGTTTATTCAATTATCGTACTGAAAAACAAAGTACAACATTAGTTTTTTAAGAATATTTCAAAAACCTTCAGGAATTTTGAGATAAGTGTAATAATAAAAAATGTTGATCTGTTAATTCTGTACCTGACAGAAAAAAATATATAGGGTGTTCCATTTGAAAAAATGGAGAAAAATAATTTTTTATTTTGCAACGTTTGACATGAAATTTGGGTCACCCTGTATAAGTAAGACTTATAATACTCGTAGCAGAATAACTATAAACCTTTTGCAGTAAGCTACTAGGTTACCTTAGCTTTTAAGATGTTTTATCTAATTTTTATAAATATTTTAAATGTAGACTATAATTTTTTTTTTCTTGGATTTTACCTTTTTTCTCCGAAACTATTAAAAAAAGAGAGATAATATTCTAGGAGTCTGTAGACTAGACAAAGAGTGTTCCAAAAATGTAAAAAAATATAGAGTGTTCCATTTTAAAAAATTCAACTTTTATGCGCCACTATTTTTTGTAACACCCTGTATAATCAAGAATATTTTTAAAATGTGCTCTCTAATCAACAGCATATAGTGGCTTTTAAATATTTTTTCTAAAATAAATGGTTTAGGTATAATAAAAGACGGGAGGTGAGCTGCAGGACCCTGTATAATGATCTTATATTTAATACACTCTTTGAAAATAGCAGATGAGAAGGAAACATTCTATCTTTTTTATAAATAATTTTTGGAATAAATTTTTGAATTATATTTAATTTATATAGACATCTATTATACGTCCCACCCCATACCAGAATACCATATCCCAAAAGAGATTCTACAAAAACTTTGTATATAATCTCGATGAGTTTTATATTTAAAATCTTCCTTAATAGATAAAATTTGTGTATTCATTTTCGTATTTTGGTGGCTAAGTAATCAATATGTGGTCCCCATTTAAGATTTTTATCAATTATTATTCCAAGGTACTTAGTGTGGTTAACTTCCTTTATTTCATGTCCATCAATCGAAATGCTCAAAAAGTTTGGCCTATTAGCAGCAGTTAAAGAGAATGCGACGTAGATAGTTTTTCATTCAGTGTCAGTTTAAAAGTCCTAACCAGTCTTTTATGATTTTCAATCCCTTTATTGCTACTTTTTTAGTTTCATCCCAAGTTTCACCTTCAAATACAAGGGCAGTATCATCAACATATGAAACAGACAATCCTCCAGTGTTTAATTTCAAAAGGAAGTTCATATGAACAATGAATAAAATGGGGCCCAACACAGTTCCCCTAACTCCATAATGGCTAAGCACCATAAAGAGCTTATCATGAGGAACAGTGTCGAATGCCTTCGCCAAATCAATGAAAACATCTATAAATTTTTTATCTAAATTTATGCTTTTTATGACCTCAAAAACCAGTTTTAACATAGCATCCGTAGTAATTGATTTCTCAATAAAACCATATTGATTTGTCGATAGTAACCTGTTAACAGTTAGAAACTTTACTAGCTTTTCTTTAAAACTCTTTTAGCAAAGTTAGTAATTAAGCTGATAGGCCTATAGTTTGATATCCTTCACACTAAACACGACTTAAAGAATGGAGTCACAATTGAAACCTTAGAATCACTTGGCACAATGCCCGTTTTAAAAATCAAATTAATTATATGCAATAATGGGTCCAATATCTCTCGGTGAGTATTCTTTATCACCCTCGAGGAGATGCCATCATGGCCTGGGGAATTGTTTGTTTTTAGTGTAGAAATGTGTTTAATCAGATCGTTCTTTGACAACGGTGTAAGGAACATGGAAAGTTGCAAATCTGGTCCCAATACACTTGGTTGATGAGGAGGGGGGATCTTTTTCTCCATTTCTAATCCAATATTCACAAAATATGAATTTATATAATTGGCCATTGCTGCAGCTTCGGTGAAATTTTCATCTTTATCCTTAAGAATGTTTATGGTATTTTTTCTGTTTGTATTTTCATAGGTAGCGTCTCTTATTATTTGAAATATTCTTTTCATGTTATTTTTATTTTCCTCGATTTGGCTCTGGTCTTCATTTTTTCTCTTTTTTATTAACTTATTTAGATAATTGCGATATGTTTTGTATTCATTTTATAAAATAGGACTATATTTCTTCAGTAATTTTTTTTTTAATTTATCCTTTTTTCTAATTGATTCGATGATACCTGTAGTCACCCATTTCTTTATTTTATATATATATATATATATATATATATATATATATATTTTTTTTTTTTTTGCTTTGTGTTCTTTGACCTTTTTTTTCAATATATATTTATCCTAATTTTTCTTGGTTTGAGGTCAAAACATTAACAACAAAATTAGTACATATTTTTAAACATATATTTCGTTTCTAAGGTGACGTTTCGACCATAGTTTTGGTCTTTTTCAAACCTAAAATTTGTTTAGCACTATTTTTTTAAGTTTATAAAGTATTAAAAATTTAGGACTTACCATAGAACGTAAAATAGTTGACTAAAAAGTATACATAATCCACATATCTGACATATACTACACATATTTAATTTACATTTTACAAATCTTGTGGACGTTTATTACAGACAAATTACAAGCGACTGAGCGAACACTGTTATAGTAAAGATATATACAATTTATTTAGGTTGTTTATGTCTTTTTTGTCATTTATGGCGTTTTTGTTTTTTTGAATTTCAGCCATCTCAAAAAATTCTCTTTTTTTCAACTGAGGTTCGGATTTTAATACTTTCACTTGTTCGTAGTTGAAAGTATGTTTTTTGGACATCTCATGGTGTGTTAATGCGGTGCTGTTCTTTTTATCATATTTGTGACTTTTCAGTCTATTTTCTAAGTATTGGCTTGTTTGTCCAATATAAACACCGTTACAATTATTGCAAGGGATCTGATAGACTATATTGCTTTTTTTATTAATTGGCGTTTTCGATTTTAAGTTGCTGAAGTTCTTTGATAATAAGTTATAGGCTTTGTGACTTGTCGTGATGTTATATTTTTTAAAAAGGTTTTGAAATTGCTGGTATAAACCATTTATGAAAGGCAGAGAAATGTATTTTGTTTTAGGTAGATTTGATGTAATAATGGCATTTTCAGAATTATAATATTTATGTATTCTGCTTTTGAATAATTTATTTACTAATTTTTTAGGGTATTGATTTAGAGTTAATGCTGCTTTAGCCTTTTTAATTGCTCGTTCTCTGAATTCAGAGTCGGACAGCTTAATTGACCGATCTGCCAGACCAATAATTACAGATTTTTTTTGAGACATTGGGTGACAGGAGCTGAAATTTAGGTATCGAGAGGACCAAGTTTGTTTTGTGTACCATTCCGTTTTAATTTTATTTCCTATATGATGTAATGTTAGGTCTAAAAAATTGATTTTGTTGTTCTCTTCGCTTTCAATTGTAAATTGTAGTCTTTTATGGTATTGATTAAATTGCTTTAAAATAATTTCTGTTTGGCCAGATGGGATTGCAGTAATACAATCATCGACATCAGAGAACGAGCAATTAAAAAGGCTAAAGCAGCATTAACTCTAAATCAATACCCTAAAAAATTAGTAAATAAATTATTCAAAAGCAGAATACATAAATATTATAATTCTGAAAATGCCATTATTACATCAAATCTACCTAAAACAAAATACATTTCTCTGCCTTTCATAAATGGTTTATCCCAGCAATTTCAAAACCTTTTTAAAAAATATAACATCACGACAAGTCACAAAGCCTATAACTTATTATCAAAGAACTTCAGCAACTTAAAATCGAAAACGCCAATTAATAAAAAAAGCAATATAGTCTATCAGATCCCTTGCAATAATTGTAACGGTGTTTATATTGGACAAACAAGCCAATACTTAGAAAATAGACTGAAAAGTCACAAATATGATAAAAAGAACAGCACCGCATTAACACACCATGAGATGTCCAAAAAACATACTTTCAACTACGAACAAGTGAAAGTATTAAAATCCGAACCTCAGTTGAAAAAAAGAGAATTTTTTGAGATGGCTGAAATTCAAAAAAACAAAAACGCCATAAATGACAAAAAAGACATAAACAACCTAAATAAATTGTATATATCTTTACTATAACAGTGTTCGCTCAGTCGCTTGTAATTTGTCTGTAATAAACGTCCACAATATTTGTAAAATGTAAATTAAATATGTGTAGTATATGTCAGATATGTGGATTATGTATACTTTTTAGTCAACTATTTTACGTTCTATGGTAAGTCCTAAATTTTTAATACTTTATAAACTTAAAAAAATAGTGCTAAACAAATTTTAGGTTTGAAAAAGACCAAAACTATGGTCGAAACGTCACCTTAGAAACGAAATATATGTTTAAAAATATGTACTAATTTTGTTGTTAATGTATTGACCTCAAACCAAGAAAAATTATATATATATATATATATATATATATATATATATATATATATATAATATATATACAGGGTGTCCCGGATAAGAATGAAATCTACAGGTATCTCGTAAACTAGCAGAGATGCAGAGATGTTTAAATTAGAAAAAAGTTGCGCTCCACTGAACTCTGCAAGATGACGTTTTCAGATTTGGAACATTCCGAGTACTTCCGAAGAAATTAAGAAAATCGCGATTTCGTTTTTATTTTTTTCTGATTCTATTTTCAAAAATATTGGAAAACAAATTTTACATTTTCATTGTCACTTTTTCTCCTCTTTAGGGTGGCATCATTTGATTTCGAATCCGACGTTTCGTTTTTTCACAACCACCATCAACTTTATTTTTTTAAATAGTCGAAAAAAATTGTTGTGTGCTTAATAAGCTCTATTTTTCATTCTAAATTCAATGACATATCACACTTTGCATTTATTCGACGTTTCGGACTCAAAAAACCATCATCAGTGATATTCGATGATGATTCCGCAAAAACGAAACGCCGGAACAAAAATCTGATTAGTTTATATTGTCGAGAAGAAAAAGTTGCTATGGTAACCCAAATTTATTTTGATCTAGCTCTTACCGTAGACTTTAAAAAAATGAATAATTATTTTATTTGTGTTGGTTTAAAGAGATAATATGAATAAAGTTGTTTTTTTTATTAAAGCAATTTACATCAACAACAATTATTATTAATAATGTTAATGTAATAATAAAGTTCTAAAAATTTAATCTACAAAATAATAACAATTTATGAACTTATCTAATTTAGATGTGAAGCATTGTATTAGTATTAACTTACATAAAAACTTATTATTAACTCAATACAATTAACCATTTTTCTTATTTTCAAAAATGCCGCCCTCATTTTCTAAACATAAATAGGAACAATAAACAATTTCGTTCATTACATTTTCTAGCATTTCCGGTGTTATTTTTCGGATGGATTCTCGTACTGCGGCTTTTAATTCTTCAATATCTTGAAATGTTTGCCAATAAACGTCATTTTCCAGATACCCCCAAAGGAAAAAGTCCAGGGGTGTAAGGTCTGGTGACCGAGGAGGCCAGCTAATTGGACGAGTAGCAATTAAATTATTTCCGAATCGATTTCTTAAACAATCCATGTTAAGTCTTGAATTGTGAGGGGGGGCCCCATCTTGTTAGAACCACATGTTATGGGTTAGGTTTAAAGGCAAGTTATCCAGTGCCTCTTCAATTTCGTTTCTTAGGAACTGACTATACCTTTCGGAATTGAGGGTTCCTTCAAAAAATAATGGTCTAATGTGCGGTTTCCCAAAATACCACACCAAACATTTATTCCAAACCGTTCTGGTGTTTGGATGCGCGGAATCGGTTTTCATTTTTTGTTGACCAATAATGTCTATTTTTTTTTTAATAGAATAAATAAATAAGTTTCATCGGTCCAAAGAATCTGGTGGGGAAATTGGGGATTTTCATCGCATTTTCGTGTGAACCACTCACAGAAAGTAGTTCTACGTTCTTCATCTCCAGGATGCAAAGCATGGCAGATACGGTATTTATAAGGATGGTATTTCTCTTTACGCAGGATTCTATGTGCAATGGTTTTTGGCACTTCTTGCTCTTTCTAGATGGTACAGAGTCCTATATTATCTTCTTCTTCTTCAGCAAGCAAAACTCGCATTAGTTGTTCAGTTTTGCGATTTTTTACGATGACGCACTGCCTTTTCAAAAGCGCCATGTTCTTTTAAGTTTGTCACTAACCATTTGAAAATGGATCGGCCTGGTTGACGCCGTTTACAATACAATATTTTAAAAAAATAAGTACTTAAATACTAACAAGAATGCAAAAGTGACAGATATCTAAGGTATTCCTATTAACTAAGCCAAACAATTGCAAATATTGTTGAATTTCAAAGCTGCCTATGAATAATTGGAAATTATTTTGTACATACTGGACCAAACCAAATATTTATTGTTATTAATTGAACCCAAACAGATAGATAAAAATAAATTTCTTGTTTCCATAGCAACTGTTTCTTCTCGACAATTTTATTCATATTATCTCTTTAAATACTATTATTACACCTGATACCAACACAAATAAAATAATTATTCATTTTTGTAAAGTCTACGGTAAGAGCTAGATCATAATAAATTTTGCGTTACCACAGCAACTTTTCCTTCTCGACAAGATAAACTAATCAGATTTTTTTTCCGGCGTTTTTTGAAAACAGAACCAGAAAAAAATAAAAACGAAATCGCGAGTTTTCGGTTTTTTCCTAAATTCTTCGGAAGTCCTCGTAATGTTCCAAATCTGAAAACGTCATCCTGCAGAGTTCAGTGGAGCGCAACTTTTTTCTAATTTAAACATCTCTGCTAGTTAACGATATTCCTGTAGAGCTCATTCTTATCTGGGATATATATATATATATATATATATATATATATATATATATATATATATATATATATATATATATATATATATATATATATATATATATATATATATATATATATATATATATATATATATATATATATATATATATATAAATAATATATATATATATATATATAATATATATAAGTTTACAAATATACTTACTAACTTCTTGAGAAGACCAGTTAATCAAAGTTATCTTAATGATCTATTTTATAAATCAAAACAATTTTTTAAGAGCCATGATGAGCTTATTGTGACTAGGGCAGATAAAGGAAATGTCACAGTTATTATGTCTAAACTAACATATATAAATAAATCCGAAGAGATTTTACATAATCAGACCTACTACAAGCAGCTCACCAGGGATCCCACATCAACTAATCAACAAAAAGCTAACAGACTAGTAAAAAAACTTAAAGATCAAGGGCAATTGAGTGATGAAATTTCTAAAAGTCTCACAATTTACGATCAGACTTCCCCAAAATTTTATGGGCTTCCCAAAATTCACAAACCAGAATTATCTTTGAGACCAATAATTTCTTCACTTAATGCCCCAAATAGTAAATTAGCACAATTTCTCACAGATATTTTAACTATTGCATACAATAAAAACAACGAATACTATATCACAGATTCATTTCAATTTTCAGAATTAATAAACGGAAAACAAATTCCACATAATTATGTCCTGATAAGCCTAGATGTCATTTCTCTTTTTAGTAATATTCCCTATACATTAGCAAAAAATAGCATAACAAAAAATTGGGAGTCTATAAGCCAATACACAGATCTCAACTTGAACAACTTTTTAGAAATATTAAAATTTATTTTTGACAGTACATATTGCATGTTTAATCAAAAGTATTATAAACAAATTTTAGGCACCCCCATGGGGGCCACCCTTTCTCCCATCATTTCTCAATACGTAATGGATGATTTGTTGGATGACTGCATTCCTAAACTGTCTTTTCAACTACCGTTTTTAAAAAAATACGTGGATGATTTAATCACTTCTGTACCTGGAGAAGGGGTAGAAGAGGTCTTACAAGTGTTTAATAGCTATAACCAATACATTCAGTTTACAGTAGAAAGGGAAACTGACAATAGTGTTCCGTTTTTGGACACCAAACTAATTAGGAATGACAACAACCAGATTTTACTAGACTGGTACATAAAACCTACCAGTTCTGGTAGATATCTTAATTTCCATTCCAACCACCCCAAAAAAATAAAGATCAATCTAGTGTTGGCTCTAAAAACACGTATTGAAAGGATTTCTCACCCTAGTCTACTTAGAAAAAACTTAAAAAGATTGTATGATATTCTCCTCAAGAATTCATATCCACAAAAGTTATTAAAAAAACTATTATATAACACAGCTCCAATAATCAACCCTGGAGAGAGAAATGATGGAATAAGTCTCAACATCAGTGCCTTCGATTCTCAAAATAGACCGAGGTACTATTTTTCGTTACCTTACATAAAAGAAATTTCAACAAAAATAACCAAGTTGTTCAAGTATGATCCTTCAATTAAAATCGCCTTTAAACATAATAAAATAGTAGGCAACACTTTTACAAAATTAAAAGATAGGGATGAAATAAAAAAACATCAAACATTGTATACAGTATTCCTTGTTCAGAGTGTGAGGGTATTTACATAGGCCAAACCTCTAGGGTCCTAAAAGAATAACTTCGCATAAAAGCGACTGTAGATTAATGAAAAATACTTGTGCACTTTCAGAACACACAAATCAATCAGGGCACTTATTCAACTTTAATGATACCCAAATATTA
This sequence comes from Kuschelorhynchus macadamiae, assembly GCA_030620095.1. Taxonomy (NCBI): domain Eukaryota; kingdom Metazoa; phylum Arthropoda; class Insecta; order Coleoptera; family Curculionidae; genus Kuschelorhynchus; species Kuschelorhynchus macadamiae. The sequence continues at coordinate 498,092 of JAUTXW010003172.1, forward strand.
TGTAAGGAAACTAATTATAACAAGAGACTGTTTCTGGAAATGGTGGAAATATTTCTGAATCCTAATTCGTTAAATAAGAGAGCTGATATCGAAGACCTTAGTTCTATTTATTCAAATTTACTCAGTCTGAACAATAATACGAACAACAATAATAGTTTAAATAACACAGAATTTTTCTTTTAAAAAATATAAGTATTTGTACGTATTATATCCATATACCTTTCTATAGTCAGTCTCTTCAATTCGAGTAGTTTTTCGTAGGCATAAATTCGACGTTTAATTCATACTTGTTCTGGTTTGATTAAGATATTTCTCAGCTACTGATTTTTCTTTGTATCTGGATGTATATCGATGTGATTACATAGCTAAATCCTAGATCTGTGTTTCAATCATCCTGACAGAACGTACTATAACATTCTTTACATGTCAAAAAAACCTACATAAGAAATTTACTTGCTTCGTATTTCAATATAAAAATATATGGAGAACAGGAATTCCTGCCAGTATGTAAAATCTAATTTTAATGTTAAGGTCAAAGTGTGTTTGTTTTTCGCAAGAAGTTATCGATACTAATTGCAAAGCAGTGAGTACAATTTTCTACCTTTTTTTTTCTAAAAATCCTCAATTTCTAATTAATGTGCATACAGAGATAAAAAACAAATTTCTTCTCATATTGCAGCCCTGAAGAAGGTAATAATCATTACCGAAAGCTTGGCGTAGCTTAAAAGCAATTTAAATCTAGCCCTAAATTAGGACCGATACCCCAATAATTAGGTTACTTGTTGTTCAACTAGTCGGTCAAGACTACCCTTCTCTTTATATATATATATATATATATATATATATATATATATATATATATATATATAAATAAATAAGAAGAAATAATCTAAGAATAATGAAAGCCTCATTTTTAAATAAACTAAAATAGACTGAATAAATTCTAATAATTTTAACTGATACAAACAAATATGTTGGCGTGAACAACCGGGGTAAAGCAAAAAAATTATTATTAATTTTGCCTACAAAAATTGTCATTTTGTTTAGCCCAATCCAAAGTATAGTAAGTAAACTTATGTTAATACCAGAAAGTTCTAATTCAGAACTGATTATGTGATCGGGCTGAATGCTATTTCTTAGTTTTTACGTCCATAATTAAAGAATTTGGTCTAAACCACTCTTGCAATAAGTGTCAAATGCCTTCCCAAAGTCAAGGTATACTACATCTGTTGGGTAAAGTTCATCAGACCAGTGTGTCCAAATAGATTTGACAGTAACTAGGATGTTACTGATCAACCCTGCATGAAGCCATGTTGATTAGAAACAATGAACAGACACTCTGCATGGTGAGTTTGTAGGAATTCTGTAATTTCTAAGGTGATTGTCTTTTCCATGCATTTACAGAGAATTAAAGTTGGGTTAATGGGCCTGTAATTCTTAGCAAGATATTTGTTTCTCTTTTTGTAGACTGGGATCACAATTCCTTCCTTGGGTTGCCTTACTCTGTTAGTTAGGGTTATCTGACCTGCAGCGAAAATCACAATATGATCACTTTTCCCAATTGGGGCTGCTGATTCGACACACTTGTTATAAGCCTTTCATCTGAGACTAGACATAGGTCCAGAAGTGAGTGACGATTGACTATCAATTCAAAATTGAATAGGAAAGTTGACCATCTGATGCATTGTTGAATCCTGGTATGTAAGAAGAAACCTTCAGCAGATGAATTCTGCTTGGTTACTTACCCAAGGTCCCAGTCAATCTATGGAAATTAAAATCCCCAAACAATATAGTGGTTTCCTTTGCAATGTTTGCCTTGTTTAACTGCTCAAGGATTTTTGCATCTTCATTCTGACTGCAATTAAGTAGGTGAGCATAAAAAGCACTTCAGCAACAGATATACCACTCCGACTTTTATTCTAATACATATGAAATCAACCTCATTAAACTCTTGAACTGTTATCATTTGTTCACAAATAGTTGTTTGGCCCTTTAATGCCAGAATATTATTTTTAATGTAAATGTAAAACCTCTTTGTATTAGGCCCTTTTCATTTTTTGAATAAATTGTAATTTAAAATGTTGATTAGAGAGGAAGTGTGGTATACTTGCTGTAAGCCAAGTCTCTGAAATAAAAATTATGTTTTGGATTTCAATGATAAATTCATCAAACTGAAACATATATTGGTATAGAAGAGGGTTAATAAAATTTAGTTTTTTGGGTTTTCAACATTATTACTTGACCCTTCAAAGCCCTTGAATATAATAATTTTTTGTATGCCACCTTATTTTATTCTTAAGTTTTTTTTCTCCTTCATCCGATCTTCCTATAAATTCACTAACAGTTCCTTAAGATACATACACGGCAAATTGGTCAGGTCATATTTAATATACTTCCGACTCTCTTTGGGTAGTTTGTTTTTGTTGTGAAGCACTTTACGTGCCTCTTCCTTTGAAGGGAAGACACTTTTAAAGGGTCTTCTTTTTTGTTAATCATATTTACCTACCCTGTAAAACTTTAAAAGGTTCGGAATATGATTTTCTCCCTTCTATGTCATCATAATCAGCCTCCTCAGCACCAAAAATTAGTGCATTCAATTCTCTCAGCTTTCTTTCCTGAATCTCAAGAACATCAATAGTTGACTGGTTTTTACTTGAAGAGGCAATCTTTTGACCTCCAATTTTGCCATTAATTTCATCAATGTCACATTTACTGCTTTGGTTTCTTTATTTCAATTTGACACCACATCAGCGTAGCTTTTATCTAAAGAGCATGAACATTTAAGGCTTTCTATCTCTTGTCTCATTTCAAAATCTCTGTTTTAAGATTGACAATATTTGGGATTTCTGAAGAGATTTGTTCAATATGTTAATAAAATTTGTACTGCATCTCTGCAGGAGGGGTAGAACAGAAATACAGATTGACCTGGACAGCTATGGTTCGGATTTCGGTTGCTGATAGTGCACAGCAGTTTTTACATAATAATAATAATAATGCTTTATTTCTTCAATTGAAAAGTGCAACATACAAAAAAATATACACTGTACAATAATTGGAGAAAAAGTCAAAGCTACAAAAAAAAAACAAAGCAAAAACATGTCAGGTTATACAAAAAAATCCTGAAAAGAATAACAATTTTTTCCCAAAAGCAATTTCTTGACTTTATTTTTGAAAATAGGAATACTGCGGGACTTACGAATATCATCATCAAGTGCATTATAACATTTACAAGCAGCATATAAAGTGCCTTTCTGAAAAAAAGACGTACGGTGACTATCGGGCAACAGCAGGTCTTTAGCACGTGTACTGTAATTGTGGGATGGTCTATTTGATTGAAGTAGCAATTTATTTTTGAATGCATAAAGACATACTTCCAGAATGTACTGGTCAAAAACTGTTAAAATTTTTAAACCCCTGAACACCGTCCTGCAAGACTCTCTATGTGAAAGACCGCCTATTATCCTTAACGCGTATTTCTGCAATAGAAAGACCCGTCTGCTTTCTTTACCTCTGCCCCAAATCCAAATGCCATATTTGACATGACAGTGAAAATTAGCGTAGTATAAAGTCAACAAAGTGTCCTGACCACAGTGATTTCTAAAATAGCTTAATGCATAACAGGTTCTCCGAAGCCTACTACATAATGTATCAATATGAGTAGCCCACGTAAGCCCGTCGTCAAACACCACACCCAACATCCTCGTTTCACTTATGGGCGCAAGCGTGTCAGGTGAGTTTTCAAACAATGCAACACTATTGTCAGTTTGTCTTTTTGAGTGTGTAAAACAAAGAACATTCATTTTAGCCTTATTCAATATTAAATTATTCTTCTCTGACCAGGATATTATTTTTCTATAAATATTTTCAGCGATAACTTTAAGAGACGGTAGATCAGGTCCAACCATCAGAATGTTAGTAAGGTTCAAGCAATTAAAGAAATTGACCTCGAACACCCGTATCTTGATAGTTTCGACAACAAAATCTGATGGTTTACCATATCAAAAGCTTTAGAAAAGTCAACAAACAGCCCCATAGTACATAACTTTTTATGAATTGCATCCACGATCTTATTATGAAATAAAGAAAGCGCTGTTTCAGTACTCTTCTGTTTTGTAAACTCGTGTTGCGCATCAGATAGTAGAATATTCTTTTTAAAAAAGTCAATTAACCTGTCCTTTATACTAAGATCAAATATCTTGGATATACTTGACAACAAACTTACTGGCCTATAGTTACTGTAGTCATTCGGATTACCTTTTTTATAAATAGGAATCACCGCTGCAAGTTAGCTTTTTGGGAAACACACATTCAGTGAAAGACAAGTTAATTAAATATGTAAAAACACTACACAAGTAAAACTTACATTTTTTAAGAATATTATTAGAAACCCCATCAGGACCACTAGAATTTGAATTCTTCAACCTATTCATCAACGCTAAAACCTCTGGTTCACAGACTGGGGAGAGGAAAACTGAGGATGAGCAACAAGGGACATTCGAATTTAAAAATTCATAGTCAATCTCACCATGGGAATTTGGTATTATTTATTTATTTATCATTATTACAGCATCAACAGCCAAGGCCAATTACAGACACCATATAAGTAATACATAAAATAAAAGTATACATAATAATAAAACATAAGTCCTACCTAGACCTGGGTCTGAGATTCATATAATCTATCTATTTGTAAAACCTTTTAAATTAATTAAGTCTAAATCCAAGTCACTAGCATAAATATTAAAGTAATTACAAATTTTATAAATTGGTGAGCTCTTATAAATGTTTGTCCTAGGAAAATCCAAATTAAAAATCTTTCTTTGTCTTGTACTTCCAACATTCACAAAGAATGGAAGCATTGAAAGAATTTCTGGTGAATTAATTTTATTTGTTAAAATTTTATAAAGATATACTAGACATATTTTGGTACGTCGATTTTCTAAAGATAATCTCTTAAATCCATCCAGTAACAAGTTATGATCATATCCTTGTTTTCGATAATATCCATATTTCTTATAAAACATATATTTCAAAAATGTACGCTGCACGCGTTCTATAGTTTTAATCCAAACCTCGTATTGCGGAGACCATATTATGCTTCCATACTCCAACCTCGGCAATACAAGACTGTCAAATAATTTCAGACAACACTCAACACTAAAGTCCTTAGTAGACCTGACGATGAAGTCCATTGTTTTATGTCCCTCATATTTATAATGTGATTTGTAAAAGCCAGATTGCAGTCAAGTATAACACCCAGGTCCTTTTCATTTTTGGATTCCTTAAGTGGTGTACCATTACTATCATAAGTATAATCAAATAAATTTTTATTAAGTGTAAGAGACATAGCAGAACATTTTTTCAGTCAAATGAATTTTCAGTGCGCCAGTCCACAACAGCACTTAGATCTTCTTGCAAATGAACACAGTCCTGAATAGAGGCTATTTCCTTATACATTTTAAAGTCATCGGCAAAGAGTAAGCCTTCTGAACTACCCATAACAGAACATATACCATTAATAGCTATTAAAAACAACAGTGGTCCCAAATTGGAACCTTGCGGAACTCCAGATGCATTGGTGTATACATCAGACCTGGAACCCTTGACTTCGACATATTGTTGTCTATTAGTCAAATAAGATCTAATTAAATGAATTAAGCCGTTACTTACATTGTTCTGATAGAGGAATTTAATTGTAAGACTATGTTTTATCGTGTCAAAGGCCTTTATCATATCTGTAAAAATTACATCAACTTGTTTTTTGTTATTAAATGCAGAGTGGACAAACTGACAAAATGTTATTAAGTTGGTTAATATAGATTTATTGGGTAAAAAACCATGTTGGCATTTGGATATGTTATGCTTAACTTCATCATATAATCTATTAAATATAGCTATCTCATAAACTTTAGATACTGCATTTAGGATAGTGACTGGTCTATAGTTTATTACATCATGTTTAGCCCCTTTTTTAAATAATGGCATTACTTTACTTTTGCGCCAATCTATAGGATATATTGAACTTCGGAAACTAAAATTAAAAATGTGTAAGAGAGGTTCCACCAACAACTCACTACAGCCCTTAATTATTTATCCAGGCACCCCATCGGGTCCATTAGATCTGTTACCCTTCAGCTTTTTAAGGGATTCCCTAATCTCTTCTACTGAAAAGGACCCATTGCAGAAATAATCTTTTAAAGGTGCTTCTTCCTGACCTACTGGTATATCATGCACAAACACAGAACCAAAGAACTAGGCAAACATTATAGGAAACTTGAGCAGGTATATCAGTGTCATCTTTTTGAGTTCGAATGTAAGACCAGAAATTTTTAGGATCTCTTAGAAGACTTTGCTCTACATTGTCTAATTTAATTTTTTGCCTAATTTCCCTATATTTACCCCACCAAAATCTAAGTTTTGTTCTTTTAAATTTCGCTAAAAACCTTCCTTTATCTTTAATCATCTTAATAATTTCACCATTATACCATACTGGAAAGACCCTTCCAACCTGGGTTGACATAGGAACACATTCAACAAAAATGTCTTTAACGATCTCATAAAATCTTGCCACAGATTTATTAACATCACAGCACTGATAAAGACTATCCCAATTTTTAGTTTGAAACAGTCTGTACATTCTACCAAAGTCAGCTTTTTTAAAATTAAATTTTGTGTTTTTTATTTGTTCACACTCCTCCAACTTATGGTCAAGATTGACCTCAATCGACAGTGCAGGGTGGTGCCGATCCACAGGTAACAATGGGTCATCATCAAGTTTTATCAAGGAGCCCTGTAAATGAGGGCTTACTATAACTAGATCTAACAAAACATCAAAAACATTGCACACAGTCTTGATTTGTATAAAATGCGTAAATGCTAAAAAACTGTTAAAATCACATATAGAAACACTATGAACATTAAGTACAAACTCACGAAGATTAAAATCACCTAAAATTAAACACTCACAGTCGAGAAGATTTGTTTCAATACAATGATAAAATCTTTGATAATGGTCCACACAACAACCAGGTACAAAATAAACAACTACAATATAAAGAAATTCTCTTTGATCAAGACTAATTTTTACACATAGAGCTTCAAGATCATTATCAAATATATCACGTTCAACAGCTGTGAATTTCTTATTTAAAGCTATTAATACACCCCCTCCTTGTTTTTTACCAGTAGGGTTTTGATCTCTATCCTCTCTAAATATTAATTTATCTGTACTAAATTCCTGGTTATAAACAGACGAGTTCAACCAGGTTTCTGTAATAGCAATTACATCGTTATTATCATTTAACAGTTCCAGTTTTAATTGTTGTAATTTAGTTTTTATACCTCTACAATTTTGATAATAAACCAGTAGTTTTTCTATTTTATTACTTTTACACTGTTTGCCTCTTGAAAATTTAAATAATCACCAGTATTTTGTGTATCTTGAACAATAGCTAGCCTATTATTGTCCACAGCCATGTCCCCCATTAATTCAATGCTGTCATTTAAAATATCAGAATTTTCAATATTAGTATCCTGAAAGACATTATTATCTAACCCACTTGATAGTGCTACTCGGTTTTTGTATTTTACATGTATTAATGTCTTGTATTTTTTAAAGTTTGAGGGCTTTTGAATTATTATATTGTATAACAACCGAGAAACATTATCATTTCTTAATTTTCTACCTGTACTACAACAAATGTTAACATACAATACACAGTTTTCAGTATATCTATTTACATAATTTACAAATGAACACATTTTTTGATTATACCTAAATAGTTGTTTAATATTATTACTATTGTCATTGGTTTTAATAGGAGATAAAAATATAACATTTGTTTGAAGACATTCCTTAATTTTATTATTAATTTTTCTCATTCTTGGATATTTTCCATTAGCCAAGTCATTTGTACCACATCCCACTATAACAAAATCACTTGCGATAAAATCCTTAGTCAGTCCAAAAAGGTTATCCAATACTTGGTCCTGCATTGCGTTTGGTTTTATAAATGATTGAATGCGAAATTCTGTACCAATACACATTTTGGTTAGTGACCTATTTAGACCCAAAATTGATTCATCCCCCAATATCAGAATTTTCCGAGACTTTGATGAATTTTGCTTTTGAGGACAGTCGGATGAAGAACCAGCATCAGTGGTATCAAAGGAGGAGGAGTATGATGTTGGAAGTTTTTTGCTTGTATGATCCACATTTATATTACCGAGTTCCAGAGAGTAGGTCTTATTTTCTTCTTCAAGTACTCTAATTGATGTAACCATTTGTCTATTTATATGATTTAACTCATCAATCTCCATTTGCAATTTATTTATACCTTCAACATGAACCATATTTTCTTTTTCCAATGTATTTATAGTGGTGATTAACTTTTTATTTAAAATATTTAGTTCACTAAGCTTTCGATCAAATTCGCTCCTAGTTGTTTCAAAAGAAGATACTTTTATTACAAGCTCCTTTTCCCTGGTACTCAATTCTTGAAATTTATTCTTGAGTACATCATTCTGTTTGTTTAGGTTTTCAATATGTAAAGAGAACATTTTTTCTGCTTCTGTTACGTCATTCTCAAAAACCTGACTGTTTCTTCTTATTCTTTCAATAAATTTGTCCTTTGCTCTCAATTCTCTCATTAACTCCTCAATTTCTTGTTGATAATTTTTTATTTGAATTTCACTATCATTGAAGGTATTTTGACATTTCTCAGAGCATAAAATTTTATATCCCTGCAGTTTCACTGCATCAAGAACTCTCTCCAAGCAACTTGGGTGAAAAAGAGAATTATAGATAACACACAAGAAATTTGAAAAGTCTTTGTTTTTGCAACATTTAAAATTACGATTCATGTTTCGACCAGGTGCTTTAAAACATTCAATAGAAAATAATAATACATATATAGTATGCGAAAAAAAAAACTAAGACACACGCTTCTCGTCCTGGGACCTATCAGGACATTTAATATCAGACAAAGATAGGTGGTCCAAAGACAAAAGAAAGGTTTACACCAGGTTAGACAAGCGGATAAAACTAAAACATATTGAAAAAATATGTATCTACAGTTAAATACCCTTACAAATATCTGTTACACTATTTCCGCCAAAATAACACACAAGCCAGTGCCGAAATATTGCAATATTTTAATTACAATGAATACATTAACTTAGCACTATTTAATTCAACAAGGAACTATTTATTTCAATAAAGAACTATTTGTTTAAATATGGCACTAATTCCGTATTTTAGGCCTGCACCTTATCACAAGACAGTTTTTAAGGTAGAATGTTCTTTTTTTTTAAGTGCCGATAAGTGGAACAATGGCAGCATAAGCAATCAATAAACAATTTCTTCACCAATATTTAAAAGTTGATAATTATAAGGTTGGTTTTTCGCGTTTTACAGCTCTAATTTTGCATATATGGTCTTGATAATAGTATGGTTATTTTCACGAACTTTTCACAAATAGAACAATACTAAACACTGCACAAATTCAGACAAAAAAAACACAATAAAACGATAAATTTCGGGAGCTATTTGACGATGTAATTTACTCGACTCGACGCACGGAGACTACTATATATTATAGAATAGTATTATAAAATGTTATTAAAATTCTCGGCAACTTCTCCACTACCTATTTGTTCATCTCCTTTAAAAAACTCTACTTTTTTTAAGTTAATATTTTTCTTTTGGAGATTATTAATAATTTGCCACATTGTTTTTGATTTATTACTTGAATTGAGTATTTTATTGTCATTTTCCACTTGCCGAGAAATCCTGAGTTTCTCTCTGTAGATTTTATTTAAATATATTGCTGGTTCTTTATACTTATTATCAACTTTTGAAAGCTCCAAAAATAATGCGACTTTCTCTTTTAATTTTGTTAATTCTGGGGATAAAATATAACCGCTTACTTTTTTCTTGGATTTAAAACCACGTTTTTTTATCGGAAAACATAGTTCGAAGTAGTAATGTAGAGTGTCCGAGAAAGAATCAAAAGCACTTTCTGCTGTTGTCAGATTAAAGACCTCAGCCCAATTCTCCTCTTTTATATAATCAATAAATTGCTTAGTGTTACCTTCAGAAGTAATTCTTTTATACATAAAACTCGTCGATTCCTTTATTAAACCTTTTACTAATCTCACACAGAGGAATTGTGAAAAATGGTCGGAAAGACTCATCAATTACCGTAGCTTGTGAATCTATATCGGCGCTTACTATGAAGTTATCTATGCATGTGCTAGACTTTCCTGTTACTCTTGTGGGGTCTCTAATAATATAGTCGAAATTAAAAGTTGACATTATATCTGTAAAACAGCTTAAGTCTGTACTAGGAACTAACAAATTAATATTAAAGTTACCACCTATTACAAATGAGTATGATGGCTGTGCAAGTTTCATTATTAGACAACTAAAAATTGATAAAAATTCACTAAAATTTACATTTGGTGGACGATATAAAACAATTAAAATAATGTTAACAAAATTAATTTTTAAACAAGCACACTCCAAAATTCCTTCCCTACAATAGTCAGACACATCACAAATATCAAACTTAAGACTGCCTGTATCCCATTTGTAAATTGCCACCCCCCATGCTTCATTTCAGTTCTACAAAATTTACAACATAAACTAAAATTTTTTAATTTTATTTGATCTAATTGATCCGCGGTTTGCCAATGTTCTGTCAATAATAAAAAGTCACAATGGTTATTGCCTGTTAGAGCCAAGTCTACATCTAAAACTTTATTCGACAAACACTGAATGTTTTGATGGCAAAATTTTATAAATTGGTCGATAGTACAGCGCATAGTTATTTTTTCCCCGGCATTGCTGGAAGTACTGGAAAATTCTGAGTTTTCGAGATTATGTTAGATTCAACTATTGCATATAGCTCATTATCGCTCTGGGTGATGTCACCTTCCGACAATTCTACCGAAAGACCAACCTTACCAATAGCCTCTGATGGTGGCGGATAATTTTTTGGAAAGGTTGTTATACTTGGATGCCAGTCATCTCGTACCTTAGAGAGACGTCGCAAATGACAGAGTTTCAGCAGGATTAGTACGTTTTTTAGTCCTGTCTGCAGTGATATTAATGTGGATTTCATTGTTCAATATTGTAGAAGTTATATACCGAACGATGTTTGTTTGTAGATATTTTCCTTAACTGAGATTATGTTTTTATAAATGTATGTTTTTATAAATGAATTCACTACTAAAAATCTAGTGCATTCACCAATCTCGTGGAAAAGTTTTGAGTGAAATATTGAATTTATAAATGAACTGGTTGAGTATTTTATTACCATTAATATATGATGGTCCAACTATTACCAAATTGGTATTTCTAAAATTGTTCAACTTGCCACTTAGACAATCTCTGCTTGACACTCTATCCCCGATTGCATTCTGCAAACCGCAAACAACACAACAAAATAATTTTTTGTAAGTCTTTGACTCAATGCCTTATATCTCTCAGCCATTTCTTCTAAAAGCATTGGATTTTCTGGGTACTGGCAATTAATATCAAATTTAGATTTGGTGTTACGTTTGAAAAGCATAGGAATACCTCTCAAGTCAGTCTTATTCCCAATCAAAAGTAATTGTGGTTGTGGTCTCCGAATACTGCCCTGTGTGTCGGAAGCGCTGAACTTTCCAGTTTCAATAGTTTTACTTCTATTCAATTGTGCTTTGCTTCTCTCATTTAGACACCAAGTTAATTTGGTTTGGGTATGTGTCGACTTTATTTCTTTTGGCAAATCTGAGATACTGGATGGAATTGTACCAGTTTGAGTCTCAGAAGAACACAACACTTTCAAATTGTCTAACTGTAGGCTGCAAGAGTTTTTTGAAATTTTAGACGGACTTACTGGAATTTCTAGGTCCATAGATGAAATAGCCTCGGTCTGTGTTTCAGTATTACAGGACGGCGATACTGTGATGGATGTTTGTGTTGCAAAAGATGTAATTGCTATAGATATTTGTATCGGTTTCTCACTCAGCTTCACTGAGGTCTGTGTTTCAGCATCAACAGCAACTATGCCATAGAAGGTTTGAAGAATTCTTGATTGTTTATCAAGTCTTTTCTGCAATTCGCCTATTCTAATAATGTAATTTTCAATCTCGCTGAGAAGCTTTGCTTCAACCTCACCAGCCTCCGCTTCAAAAGCAGTTGAATTTCTTTTAATTCTTGCGATATGAGCATCCCTCATCTGCAGTTCATTCTTCAGTTCCCCAATTATACCCTGAAGCGCTTCCGTTGTTGTATTGTCCTCAGTATGGGATTCAGTTTCGGCTTTATCACTGCAGTTCTTTGCGCATAGTATCAGATTTTGATTTAAAATTGTATAGCCTTTCGTTCTTTTCCAGCAACTCGGATGAAAAACGTTATTGCATCTCACACAAAACCAGTTGTTAATTTTGTTCTTACAACATTTAAAAACTTCTGACATTAAAAGGAATACTGACAAAAACAAAATAACTAATTATTAAATAAATTAAAAGTTAAAAAAATAAAATGCTTGTGAGTCAAGATGTCGACGCAAAATAATCAATGATTATATACATACATATATGGCTAAAAATTTCAGAAAAAAAAAAGGCATTAAAAATATATACAAGACATTGTCAAGCAATAGCAAAATGCAAACAGTAAAATCAGTGATGTATCTCAATAAGTCAAGAGCTTATAAGACATCCAAACAAACAATATAATATTAGTCCGGTCCTGTTCTTTATTATTTAAAAGGTCAATGAACTGCTGTTCTGACAGCCACATTCACAAAACAAAAAAAGGAAAGTCTCTCAGCTAATGCCTCTCCAAAAAAACAACACAGTTCAACAAATCCGTTTATCACCTAATTTGCATATTAATAGCAAGAATTTAAAAGTATATTTCGTGCATTTATAGTTTCCACAAAATCTAACAATAATGATTATCTCTTGGTGATAAAAGGATTAAATGTTCATATTTTGGGTATACTTCTTTTTTGTTCTTCTGATGGGTTTATTTAAATTAACGAGATTTTGAAACAGGATGTTTAGTCTCGTTTAGGCATTAACTTTAATGGAATACGCATATACTAGTTAGCTCGTTGGATAGAAAAAAATTTTATGAACAAAACGACACCAAACACATAGTTTAAAACTTTGTATGACACTTAAAAAAACAACTAAAAGCGGACGACGATAAATACGATATTTACAGTGTCACGAATAACTTGCTTATTATTATATAATTCCTTGCAACAGTCACATGGACATCCAAACACCTCTTCTTGTTGGCATTTTTCTTTGAACAAGGATGCTGTACCACATTTACTGCACTGAGCAGGCATTTTATGGGTTTTATTTTAGTTTAATTATGATTTTTGTGTTCACTAAAAAATGACCAAATTTCAACAACTTTTAAAATATTATGGTTATTTTAGGCAAGGAAAGAGCTGCTGAGACACTTGAGTTCAAGATTTGGAAAAATTTTCACAAAATTTTGCGATCATGTTCAAATTTCATCGACCCAGCTTTTACAAACACTCCATTTGTTCACAGGATCCAATAATATGTTATCCCCAAAACAAATTCTCTTGTCTCTTTTTTTTAAATAAAATTTCATTAAAAAATCCACAATTGCAATGTAAAATTTAGTCCCTAAGCATAAATCGACAGATTTCTTAACCTTCCGGTAAACGGGTGGAAAAATGATTCGCTAGTAGACGGGTGGGGTCCATTAGACCCAATAAAAATATTATTATTTCAAATAGTTTTTACAACTTTTTTTTTGTTTTTATATTACTATATGAACTAATTTCCTATTTTTAACAAAAATAAAAAACAGTATGTATGTATAAAAATATTTATAACTAATTTTTTTTTATAATAACTAAATGGTTACTTCTTCATCATCTACAAACATGTTATTCCTAAATATTACAAATACATCTTTCTTTGAATTTAAACCACAAAATCATTTGAACAAATGTTCTAGTAAGTTTATTTTGTACAAAAATTATTAAAGAAAGGGAAATCTTATTGTATAAACATTAATTAAAAAAACAACTAATTTTTTTCAGTGCATTCTTGTCAAAACATTTCAACATGCTCTAAACACAACCAATTGTTGCAACATTTGCAATAATATTTTGTTTTGCGGTCCTTGCAATATTTACAGCGAACTCTCTTGTTCACTGGGGGTACTGGTTTTTTTCCTCAATTCCAAACAGGCGAATAGAAATTTGCCGAATTGCTCGTGGTATGTGCTGATCAATAGCGCGCCTTTTCATATTGTCCATAACCAGTTGAGTCCCTAAACTTCTTAAAAACATTCTTCGATTCATTTCTTCTGTGTTTTCATTAGCCGTATAAATAACAAACGCGTTTATAGCTGCCACATTAAGTAGACCATAAAAAACCACCATGATCCAGCGCTTTAGATAACAACTTAGGCTGTGGTCCTGATGGAATTCCTGTCATGTTCTCAAAAAATACTAGATGTGTCCTTGTTGAGGTTTTAACATTTCTGTTTAATATGTCTCTGGAAACAGGTGTTTTTCCTAATGAATGGAAACGCAGTTATATTACTCCCATATTCAAAGATGGTGATCGCGCAAATGTAACAAATTATAGGGCTATATCAGGAATCTCAATAATACCAAAAATTTTTGAATCACTTGTTACCGGGCCCTTAGTTTCCAAATATAATTACTGTAGCTCTTGAACAGCATGGCTTCATGAAAGGAAAATCAACCTCGACAAATCTCTTTGAGCTTCAGCATATAGTGTTGGGATCCATGGAGAGACGTTTGCAGGTTGATGTCGTATATACTGATTTTTCAAAAGCGTTCGATAGAGTAAATCATAACATTCTTGTAAAAAAATTGGAGGCTATGGGTGTGGGAGGTTCCTTATTGGCTTGGTTCGGTAGCTATCTTACTGGAAGACGTCAAGTGGTAAAGTTAAAAAATACATTATCTGATGAGATTATAGTGCATTCTGGTGTACCACAGGGTGGTCATTTATCACCATTTTTGTTTGTATGTTTCATAAATGACCTGAAAAATATCATTTACAACAGCAATTTGTTACTATATGCTGATGATTGTAAGATTTTTAAAATAATTCACTCACATCTTGACTGTCTTCAGCTTCAGGAGGATTTGAACAGGTTTACAAAATGGTGTCTTACAAATCATTTAAATTTGAATGTTGAAAAATGTAGTGTCATAAGTTTTCATCGTTTAAAAACACCATATATATACAATTATACTTTGAATGATGGCATTGTAGAAAGAGTTGATATTGTGAAAGACTTGGGAGTTCTACTGGATGCTGAATTTACATTTGTTCAGCACATAGATAATATGACAAATAAAGCAATGAAACTGTTGGGCTTTACTTTAAGATCTCTTCGAGATTTCAGTAGTGTGTATGCTCTGAGAGATGTCTTTTGTGTGGTGGTACGATCTGGACTTGAGTATGCTTCCACTGTGTGGTCACCATACTATAAATGTCATATAGATCAGTTGGAAAAGATTCAGAGGAAATTTTTAAGACATATCGCATTCAGACTCCATATACCCATGGAAGATGTCAACTACTGTGAGTTATACGCATTGTTGGGTCTCCCCTTATTGGAAGAGAGAAGGAAATACTTTGACCTGTGTATTTTATTTAAAATTCTTAACGACCTTATTAAGTCACCTTCTCTCTTAAGTAAAATAAACTTTCATGTTCCTGTCAGGTCAACAAGGCAAGAACAACTATTTCATACTAGATTCCACAGAACTAACTATGGTTTAAATACCCCCATAGACAGAATGTGTATGTATGCAAATGTCCTACCAAGTCATATTGATTTGTTTAATATGAGTTTTCCAAGATTTAGGAATGCTTTAAAAAAGTTATAATGGTTGTTTTTAAAATTTGTGTAATGTTGATTTAAAACTATTCCTTACTAAATGTGATATTTTTTGTTTTTTATTTATATATATTATATTACTTGCTTATATTCTGGCACTTGTTTTTGCACTTGGTTGTACATGTTACATGTTATATGCTTACTGTTAACTGTAAATTGATATTCCGTTAATATATTTTTATTTATTTATTTATTTATTGTATTTCTTGCAACATCGTATGAACTTGCAAGATGATCCACGCTATCAACGCCACCTTTCGTCAAATTATAAAAGGTGATCATTTCGGGTTTTTTCTGCTCGCCGGTGCTTTCATCAATTTTATTGTCATTGTGCATAGACGAAACTACTAGAACACATTTAGCTTTTCGAGGGACGTAAGACACAAGCGACATATCTTGGCTGAAAGCAAATAAGGAGGAATACTGTTCCCGCCCTTTTGGGCTGACCAGGGCTGGGGGAAGTTCTCTTTTATTAAACCATCGATCCATAGTTACATTTCTTCCAGTATTTAAAATAGGTTTACACAATCTGTGAACAACATCTGCGGTTGCGTTGCTAAGATCATATGGTCCAGTTGGCTGCTTTCCACAATATAATTCCACATTGCTTGTATAAAACGTTCTGGAGTCTACCAACGAAAACACTTTAAGCCCATATTTATTTGGTTTATTTGGTATATAAACCCTGAACCCGCAGCGCCCGCGAAAAGCTACCAACATTTCGTCAATGGTTACAAATTCTCCAAGAGTATAGGGTTTCTGGAAATTTGCATTGATTTTGTTCAGTAGTTCTCGTACTGCTGCGATTTTATCTCCTTTTTTTCTTTCGTCTCTAGTTGCAACGTTGTCAAACCGCAGGCACCTTAGCAAAAATCGAAATCTGCGCAAAGCCATTGTAGCAAGGAATATTTTCTACTCCCATCCCATAACAGACCTATAAGTGCCTTGATTTCTGTGCTATCCTTTGGTTTAATATCATATTTATCTTTAAATTTTTCGGCAATGATTTGAATGTATACATTGGTATTCCATACAATCATGCCTATAATATACTCATCGAAAAATAAATTCCAGCATTCGAGTACCTCGGTTAAATGTTTTGCATTACCGACTACACCAGGTAAATGAGACACTAAATTATACTTCCTTGTATGTACATTTTGGGCATTAGGATCCTTGGGCCATTTAGTTTTGTCCTTCCCATAATAATATTTAGTAGAGTTACTGTCCCCCATCTCTTCATTTCCAATTTCTTCTTGTTCTGGATACTCAAAATTATCTTTTCCTTCCTGCTCTGAATCTGTTTCATGCACCAAAACTTCTTCAAAGTCGGGATCAGCAACGGAGTCATCGTCACTATCGAGATCTTCATCTGTAGGCACTTCTACAAACAATTTTTGGAGTCTAGCGACCTCTGCTTCATAAGAATACATTATTTTAAGAAAACAACGTTTTAGTCACAACTTATAACAAAAGTTCATAAAAAACAGCAAAATAACAAAAATCCGCAACACTGCCAAAACTAACACCAGTGCACGGGTTGGGTCTATTAGGACATATACTGCTGCTCCAGGTCCAGAGCAAACTGAACTGAATTGTTGCCAGTAGCAATAGATGTAGGTGGCGCCGACCGAAAGGTACACAGAGGATCGAGTCGAAATTCAAGCGCTGTTAAAAATGGCAGCTAAAAAACGAATAGCTTGGTCTATTAGACCCAACCTGGGTACCGGAAGGTTAATTTATTTTTATTTATTTATTCACAGCAACACTACAGAGTATCAAACAACTCCAAATGGTTCAGTCTAAATCTAACTATAAAATGTAAATAAGTAAATAACCTTAAAACTATGGATAAATTGAGCCATAAACAAGACAAAAATTAACCATCCAAAGACACGATTCTGACATTAAGCACATTAAAAAATATGGAAAATAGAAAACATCGACAACAAAAAAAAAAAAAAAAAAAAAACTACATTAACATTAGTTTAAAATTGCTCTTTTAAAGCGCATAAAATTACCTGTAAAGAGGTCATATTGCGTAAAATGTCTATTGTAATTTATGACCATTTTATCGGCAAAAGAATTATTACCATAGTTTGTGCGATGAAAATTTTCGTGAAATAAAGCCGTGGAACGGGTATGTCTCTGTGGAATCCGAAATAAAATATTAGCGAGCAAATCACTACAATCGATAAGCCCATTCAACAACTTGTACAGGAAAAAGGCCATCGCATTTCGGCAACGTTCCTGAAGGCTAGTTAGTCCAACTAATTGGATTCTAGTGTTGTATGGTATGTCTTTATAAGGAAACTTATGTTTGAAAAGAAGGAACTTGGCAAATCTATTCTGCACTACCTCGATACGTTGTATATGACACAAATATGACGGAGACCAAACAACACTACAATATTCCAGAATACTTCTGACTAGACAGTTATATACAGACAAAATAGCTTTAGTGTCATAGATATGTTTAGAGTTTCTTTTCAAAAACCCGAGCATTCTACAAGCTTTCATGATGATATTATCTATATGTCTCTTAAAATTCAATTCTTTGTCGAAAGTCACACCCAAATCATTAATGTCCACAGAGTCTAGAGTGACAGTATTGATAGAGTAATCAAAAAGTAAGGATCATTACATCTGTAAAAGCGCATTATTTTACATTTTTTGATATTAAGAGCCAAGTAATTATTTTGCCACCAAGAAAACAAATTATCTAGATCCTCCTGAACAAAAAGGCAATCATCACTAGCATCAACAGTACCATAAAACTTCAGGTCGTCCGGAACTTTACATTTTTTAAATACTGATATAACACTATTTATAAATAACAGAAACAGTATTGGACCCAAATGGGATCACTGAGGAACTCCCGAAGTGACATTAATTTCGCGCGATGACAGTCCATTCAGCTTAACACATTGTTTTCTTCCATCAAGGTAGGATCTAATCCAATCGAGGTATGTACCACACACACCAATCGAATGAAGCTTATTGAGAAGAAGTCCATGATGCATACTGTCGAAGGCCTTGGATATGTCAGTGTAAATTACATCGACCTGGTGTCCATTCTCAATGTTCAGAGTCAAGTCGTTCTGGAATAAAGCAAGATTTGTTGTTGTGGATCTACCTTGGAAGAAGCCGTGTTGTTCAACTGCTATAAGGTGTTTATAGGTCCTAAATAGTTCATCAGTTATTATTGACTCGAACAATTTCGCTACAGTTGACAATAATGAAATCCCCCTATAGTTTTTAATATCAATTTTTGATCCAGATTTAAATACGGGGAACAGGGTGGACCACTTCCAGACTGAAGGGAATCTTCCAGAATTAAAAGACCTTTGAAAAATATGACATAACGGCATGGATAAAACGTCAGAACATTTTTTGTAGAAAATGGGGGGTATACCATCAGGTCCCGCGGTCTTATTTATATCCATTGATCTGATTTTATTTTCAATTTCTTCTGGTGTGAAATTGTGTGTAGATAGCATGCAACCAAGTAAGTCGGGAAGGGCGAGAGGAGTGACAGAGCCATAGTTCGAGAAACAGGATTGGAAGTGATCTGCAAAAGCATTTACGATGTCTTCAGCACTCTCGATTGGTTCACCATTGAGTTCAAGTTCTCGAGGAATACCATTATCTTTACGTAGGGAATTGACATAGGACCAAAAATATTTGATGTTAGATGGTATCATGTGTTCTGTATTAGTTACATACATAAGATAGCAGTACTCGATCATGAACTTATATCATATCATCATATCATATGTATGTAAAACGTGTTGTTTGTGTGATTGTTGTTGTTGGTGATTTTCTTAAAATTTTGTACATGGTTTAATTGTAATATATGTAGAAAGTGAAAAACATTACTTTTATATGAAATTCAGATCTCGACAAATAAAGGTGAGACACGAAACCACGGAAAATACACTGAAAACCACATCGGAAAAACGTAACCTTTCTAATTCACTGCCTTCTTCCGCCTGCCACTGCCATCACTAATCAAAGCCTTTAGAACACAATTGGCAACATTGTAGGAGGCTGATACATACTTCCTCAACATGATGAATTTTGGATGTTGTAATAATAAAGAGGTTAGGTTAGGTTAGGTTAGGTTAGGTTAGGTTAGGTTAACTTACTATGTACCCAATGCCATAAAATATTTCATCCAAGTTGCTTGGAAAGACTCAACAAGCACACAGTTCTAAACGCGAATCTGATATGGTGTTCAGTAAAATGTTCTGAGAAGGCAAATGATGTTGAGCAGAACTCTGAGAACAAAGAACTAAAAAGAATAGCAGCTGAACTGAAACAGGAACTGGACCAAAAAAACAAATATATAGAGCAGCTTAAACGAAATTCAAGTGCATTTGAGAGTGACGCTCTTGACATTGAGGACAGATATATAAGAGAAATCAGCAATCTCAAAGAAGAAATTGAACACCTAAAACTTTCACAGGGTAGGAACCAGAAATCACCCATAGTAAAAAACGTCACAACAGCAAAAGCACAAAAGCCTGTCAAACTGTACTAATTACATTTAAAAGCATAGCAACACAATCACCATCTGAGGAACTAAGAGAAATTAATAACCCAGAAGAAAAAAGTCTGGATAGTAATGATATAACAAGCAGAAATAACTTGAAACATAAGACAAAACCAAGACAGAAAAAGAGTGAAGAATTAAACAGGAAAATTTCTAAGCCTGAAGAAAAAAATAATAAAAAACCCACGAACCCAGTTGGTGAAGATGGAGGAAAGTATGTAAGACTCAGGAAGCCAAGCGAGGGCAAACTAACTCATAAACACAATGACTTGGAAGTTGAGAACAACTTAAGTAGTACTGCTGTTAAAACCAGAAGGATGGCTCTGCCCAATGCAAGACAAGAACAACATCCCTTGGCAGTGTCACGCAAACACGAGTGGTTGCTGGTCTCAGCTATAGAGAAGATGTTAGAACAACTTTTAGGGAGTTAAATATACTTACATTACCATGCGTTTATATTTACAAGTGTCTACTGAATGTTAAGGACAATATAATCTCTTACCAGCTACAAAGACAAGTGCACAATTACAATACGAGATCTTATAATAACATAGCAATAGATTATACTAGAATTTATAGAAGCAGGTATTCATTTAACTATTATGGTCCTAAATTTTATAATAATTTACCAGACGAGGTTAGATCTCTAAATGGAAACCAGGATAAAAATAAAATAAAAAATTATTACTGGAAAACTCATTTTATACATTTGACGAATACTTAAACCATACATTTTAAGTTGTTTGTTTTGTAGGGACTACTGATTACATAATACGGTGTTTCTGTGGATAATGTTAAGGTTTGTGTGTGATCGACATTTGGTTTTTCTTTTAATTTTGCAATGGCGTTATTACAATATCCTATCTACAACTTAATGTTAGTATTGTTCTTAGTGTAGTTACTGTAGTTTTATTGTAATTTTTATTTCACGATTCTGGGCATCCAGCCCTCCTTCTTTTTTGACTTATGTAAAAATTTATTTTCAAAACATGAATAAAGTATTATTATAATTATTATTATTCTTATTATTATTATTACTTAGTTTCACGTCTAACCTCAGAATATTTCAAATAATCGGAATGCTGATGAGTATATTTAAACTTTTTGTGAAGTTTGTTTTTATGATTTATAAGCTTTTTTAAATCTTTGCTATACCACTTAGGATACTTATCTTCTACAATAGTCTTTATAGGAACATACATTTCAATAGCACCGTTGAGTGTATTATAAAACTTATCAACAATAATATCCACATCATCCATGTCCAGAATAAAACTCCAGTCAATGTCACTCAGATTGATGTTAAGTGCAGGAAAATTTGCCTTGCCAAAATTATGAACAGTGATATTTGTTCGGTTCTCTAATGTTGGCAAATTTCTGACAAGATTTCCAGTGGTGGGTGATGAATATCAGGATTAATTAATGGGTCATTACAATTATCCACACAGACATAATCAACAGCATCCTGCAAGACCAGATCTAGAATTCTGTCGTTTGTGTTCTTTATTGAATTCATTTGTTTCAACTCAAGGTAATAGATGCTGTCGAAAAGTGTCACCCCTGGGCCGGACATAACATTTGTAGGAATCAGGTGACCGTCCTCTTCTACCCATTTAATATGTGGTAAATTGAAGTCTCCACAGATAAGAAACTTTGCACTCTCATTAGAATTCTTTAGTGCTTCCAGAGTAGTCACAAAATCCTCATACAAGGTGGTAGCCGAATTCGGTGGAAAGTATACCGCCCCCAAAATAATAGTTTCCTTCTCGAGTCCAATGGACACCCACAGATCTTCATAGCAGTTGTTAATGCTACCATTCAATTGTTTAGGACACAATTCAGGCTTAACAGCAATGAGAGTACCGCCGCCCCTCTCGCAATGCAAGAAAAAATCTCCAAGTCATTTATATTATTAGAAAGCCAAGTTTCTGTTAACACAATTATATTGTAATTGGAATTTTTAACAGCCAAAGAGAATTGAATTGTTTTTGTGCGAAGCCCTCTAACATTTTCGTAATAAAGAACCATGTTCCTTGCTTCTGATAAGCTCATAGAGGTACGGGTTCTAGGCGGAGTACCGAAAAATTTTGACTACTGGTAGCTTCTGTGTTAGTGTCGAAGCCACTTATGGTCATAGTATTTGGTGGCATGCCGGGCAAACTCTCACTTGGTTTTGACATCCTGTCACAAATATTTTTGATCAATTTACATTTATCGTCGTAGTGTAAAATTCCATTAAAAGTAAAAAATCTAAGCGGCAGAAAATGAACCATCCTTGACTCAACAGTAAGAGATCTCAAAGCATCATTTTCAGCCTTAATAATAGTATTCAGTATGTATCTATTCGAATGTAAAGGGGGACCTATGAGAAATAGATTCGTGTTTTTACAGTTTTCTAAGAGTATTTGTACACGTTCTGGGTTAATAAATCTTCCCTTAAGCTTTTGAAATCAAATTGTGACTACACATACATTTGTTAACTTATTTGAATAACTGAAATCAATATGCAGGACCCCCTCCTGTTGCAGTGAGGTGGTGCATTGACATATTAAAAATCAACTGTTATAACAGTGGTGTTTTAAGGGCGAAAACCTCTCTCTGTTCTTAAAATGAAAAATCTATGCTACTTGTATCTACATCTTAAATTTGAAAAGTGGTTTAAATAAGCAACACCAGTAATTGAGACAGTTTCTAAACACAAATGTATTAAAGAGTGATAACTTTAGATACTCTCATTTTCACAGTTTACCTACTTTCTGATCATGTTTCCCAAAGTATGATCTTCTTTATTAATGGTAAAAATTGCAGCATTTGGTACTTTTGTGTCTTGTTCTCGAATTATTCTAGAAAATAAAAACAATCACTTAAAAATATTATGGCTTGGCTAGTTTAAAAACTTACTTTTTCTCACCATCGTACAAAAGAAACGATTCAAATGTCGGAGGGGCATTCATTTTTGATAATTTTTATGTTTAGTTAACTATTTGTTATTTTTGAAATAGTGTTCGAGATATCCTAATCCAAGAAAGAAATAACTAAGTTGGATCGATTACGATTACGATTGTTGTTGTTTTGATTAAAAATAACCAAAGAAAATGGTGTCTTCCTGTACTACGTCGTACATTTAATCTCTTATAGCGAATTCGACTACCAGCCCCGGTGCGCACCCAGCTCGAACTTTCGGAGAACGATGCAATTTTCCGTGTTCGGGTTAACTTGCTCCGCCGTGGAGCATGAAAAATGAATTTTAGAGCATATATTTAAAATACAATTCAATGAAAATAATTCCCAAAGTAATAGGTTTATTGTTGTTTCTTGGTTTTTGGCGCGATTTAATTGAATTGTCTGGAACTTGCTCGACGCAAACACGCATTTTCAGGTTTCGCGCTTCCTCAATGCCTGTTCGAATTTTCAGAGAGCAAGTTCCCTTTTAAAACTGCACTCGCATTTTGCCGATTTTCATTTTTTTGGACTATGTGCGCACTGAAATCGGACGTGGTGTGGTGTGGTGTGGGGTGGGCTATTCCACGACCGGTTTTCAATGAGTAACGTTAAAAAACGAAACGAAAGGTGTTCTAAAAATATAAGGAATTTGGTTGTAATATATTTTTAGGTGTTTTTTTGGATATGTGAAAAGAGGACAAAAAGAAATCATGTCTAACTTTTATTCCAAATATAAGTTTTACTTGTGGCAATTAGTTTGATCTTCTTACTGTACTGGATAGATATTTTGAATAAATTAATTAATAATTAAAGAGTGGGGATGGGGAAAGGAAAAGATGTATAATGTATCTGCTGTTGATATATTTTTGCAATTGCATCACACCTTTATAGGTCTTAATTTCATTATACAATATCGTATTGAAATTTTGATATGAATGAACAATACTGAAACACAAAACAATCACAACCTCTTTTGGCACTGCGCCATCTAGCAATCACTTTAATCAATGATCAATGAAATAATGAAGAAAAATCATCTGTGGAGGAAGTTTTCTGCATGAAACCTTTTTGACATGGGAAAATGTCATACGTGTCATAAGTGACAAGAGATGTCAGATTCCATTTATCCATTATCGAATAAAAATCACTTAGCAGTAAAGCAAACTAGAATTTTTTTACCGCAGAAATGCGTACAGTATGAAATAATTCTTGTATATTTACATGTTTTAACTTAAACTTAGTATAATATTATAGAGTTCGTTTAGTACGCAGGCAATACAAGTTAAAGTTCGTGTAACCAAAAATCGATTTTTTTAACTTCTCCGCAAAGCCGGCCCTTTTGGGCGCTTCTTATCATCGCAGTTTCCGCGAGATTGTCGTGCCGGTGCGACGTTTTCTGTGAAATTCATCCCAACCAAAAATGGCGGAAGCTACAGGTGTGTCAAATGTAAACCCCAACGCGGAAATTGTCAGGGGACAGGTCTTCGAGGTGGGGCCTCGATATACAAATTTGTCCTACATCGGCGAAGGTGCTTATGGAATGGTCGTGTAAGTTTTGTATACCTTTTTTCGGCTACAAACAGCTAATGTTTTTCCAAGTTGAATAATGCATTTTTTAAATATATTAACATCTAACTACCAAGCTGAACTACTTAGTACTAGAATTTCAAATTTTCTAAGAGCAGGGTACTTAAAATATATATGAAATTAATGATCTAGACAGAAAATGATAATTATTTTTGGCCTAAAAATAATTATTTTAAAATGCGTTTTGGTGTTAGGTACCTACTTAGTTTGTTTTACAAAAAAAATTAATTTGGGTTTTTACTAGCAGTAAAATAAAAAAAATTGTATATATATATATATATATATATATATATATATATATATATATATATATATATATATATTAGGATCAAATACTTTCCATATTAAATAATTATTATTACCAATAAATTTAATTAACTTTGGTTACCTAACAACAATTAGGGTTGTATAGTTACTGACAGAACTACTACAAATATACTAATCCCCATAATATACAAAATTGCATTGGTTCAGATTGATTTAACATACTTGGTTTACAATCCCCATTATCCCATAAAAGAATCCATTTCGAGGCTGAATATACTAGAAGACTATCTAGTTGTTTATTTTTACTTTGATCTTTACTAGATTTGTGTAATAAGTGTGTGTTTTTCTTTGTGATAAATACAAAGAAGATGAAGATGAAAATTATAAAAACCAACTAAGTAAATAAACTTTTATTTCTAAATGATAGTCTGTGAGTGAAATTGAGAACGTGATTATTATAATTTTTCATTAATCATTAATGATTGTGTTTTTAATGTAAAATATTGAAGAGTTTTTATTTAAGTTTAATAATTAATTACAGTACTTACTGATTTAATTTTTTTCTTATTATGAGAGTATGTATTTTAAGAATCATGTCTTTAGTTCTCTTTTAATAGATTAAAGTTTTTGTTTTATTAATTTTCTTAACTGCATTTGAATTTGAGTGTGCTCAAAAAAGTATCAAGAAGTATATTCTCAATAGGTAAGTCATTTTTACTGTTATATGACCGATTAAGAAGCGAAGCAGTGAAGAGAAAAAAAGAGGAAGTAGGGTATCCACTAGATATGTTTTTCAGTCTTATCAAACCCTCTTCACTTAGCAGTATAACCATGTTTTTTTGCAGACATGTCCACGATTACT
This sequence comes from Kuschelorhynchus macadamiae, assembly GCA_030620095.1. NCBI lineage: Eukaryota > Metazoa > Arthropoda > Insecta > Coleoptera > Curculionidae > Kuschelorhynchus > Kuschelorhynchus macadamiae. Next base: position 524,231 of record JAUTXW010003172.1, read on the forward strand.
TTCCTTCCTTTTTAAGAATTCATCCGCACAATCACCTCACTTTTTGATTGATTCTGCTGGGCTTGAATTTCATGGCAGGTGGCTAAGGTTACCTCATTAGAGATGTCGGATATTTACTCTAAAACGCTTACCCAGACTTTTCTGACCTAATTTACAATATTGTTTTTACTGATATGTCCATGATTATTTTATGTTTCTTTTTAAGAATTCCTCTTTTCACCATTCTCAGCTTTTAGTAATTTTTTGGATGGTCAGGATACTCTCTTATCTCAAATTTCTATTTCTGCTTCTGTAATTATATCTGGGGATTTTAACATACATTTTAAGGAAAAGAGTTCTGTTCCAACTTTATGCTTAATTAGTGTATTAGAGTCAAATAATTTAATTATGCATGTAAAATCACACTACACATATTATTCAGTACTCGACTACTGTAATAGATTGTTGTGTGTTTCAGTGGTGATGTTGTTGAACATCATCAATGCAACCTTATCTGACCATGAGTCAGTTATTTTTTTAATTTATATAATGCATATTGGTGTGCAAATTCCCTTTGTAGATATGGTAGAATTTTTAGTAGAACAAACTATAATAGATTTTGTCGACTGTTTGTGTCTGTCGATTGGGAAAGTTTGTTAGTGTCATGGGATCCCATTAGTGAATTTCATGGAACGCTGTAGATCTTTCCAACAAAGCTTTTTCAATAAAACAAACAAAGAATAAGTCTAAAAAACCTGAACAATCCCCTAATGTGATTAATAACTACAATTGCACCATTGCTCAGAACCTAACGAATAATGTTAAGCCATCTGTAGATCCAATTGATTACATGTCTGGTAGATCTACTCCAAATTCATTTTACTTCTTACCAACAGACCTAAATGAATTTAAACAAACATTTATATATCAATAAAAAACAAAAAAGTTTTTGGACAGATGGTTTGTCTGCAAGAATCTTTTCCAATATGTCTGACTCTCCATTGCATGTACTGGTACAGGCAATAAACATCTCATGGGAAAAGTGTTTCTTTTCTCTCTTCAAGTTTGACTTTAGCCAAGGTGATTCTATACACAAGGGGGGTGATTTAAACGAGTCATCAAATTTCTGCCCATTCTCTCTTGTCTATTCCTATCACAATTAATAGAAAAGTTGGCCAAAACGTGAATTACATCATTTTTGGACAGACATAATATACTTAGCAGATTGCAGTTCAGGTTTAAGAAAAATAATAGCACAAATGATGGTATGTTCAACTTATTGGGATACTTGTATAACCAAATTAATAAGGGGACTTGCCACGGCAGTTTTTTTATAATGTAAGGACGTAGCCGATGTATGCATCGGAAAAGTGGCCCTTCAGAAACGTACACTACAGAATGCTAAACATTCCAGATGGTACGTATTCATAAATAACATCAAATAAATAAATAATGAAGTCAGTAACTCTAAGAAAAAATATGTCAGATCAGCAAACAAAAATTACCAATAAGAAAGATTTTCAATTGAAATAAAATAATACATGAATAATGATAAAACTACACAACTACATAAACAAAAACTAACAACAATATGGGCCAAAAAACATTACAAAACAATCCGGTTAATTGCATTTTCAGCTGCAAAGTGCTTAGTCTGAAAATATCATATTTTGAGAAGTGACCATTGTAATTGAAATAAATAATGAAGTCAGTAACTCTAAGAAAAAATATGTCAGATCAGAAAACAAAAATTACCAATAAGAAAGATTTTCAATTGAAATAAAATAATACATGAATAATGATAAAACTACACAACTACATAAACAAAAACTAACAACAATATGGGCCAAAAAACATTACAAAACAATCCGGTTAATTGCATTTTCAGCTGCAAAGTGCTTAGTCTGAAAATATCATATTTTGAGAAGTGACCATTGTAATTGTGAACTAGTCAGTCAACAAATGCGCTAAACCCATAATTTGTACGGTGGTACCTTTCAACAAACAGCTGTGATTGTCTTGTTCTTCTAATAGGCACTAAAAATGGGACTGATCCAAGCAGCACATCACAGTCAATCCCCCATTCATCAATTTATGCAAAAAGACCAGAAGTGCCTTCTTTCTTCTAAATTCAAAGGTTTGAAGGCTGCTAAGAAGAGCTCTAGTATTAGATGATGATATGGGAATGCTATTTATGTAAGAGGTATTTTGAAAACCTATTTTGCACCTTTCCAATTCTGTGGATGTAACACTGGTATGATGGACTCCATATTGTAGAACAATATTCTAGAAAGCTACGAACCAATGAGTTATAGAGACACCCAATTGCTTTGGTATCAGTTACGTGTTTCGTATGTCGCTTTATAAAACCCAGAAGTCTAAAACCCTAGTAGGTGGAGGTTATGGTATTAATACATTTATTTTGTGAAAACGGAGCACTTTACATTTTGAGATGTTAAGAGGGAGATAATTGGTTCTGCATCATTTGACGAGCCTTTCCATATCAGACTGCAGAGGATTAGAGTCTGAGGAGATTGGTGAGAAGAATTTTAAGTCGCCTGCATATAAAAGACATGCGGTAAATTCGAAACAGTGTATTATATTATTTATAAAGAGCAGAAAGAGAACTGGACCCACATGCGAACCCTGCGGGACACCCGATGTCACAAGAATCGCCCTGGAGACTGAACCGCATATGTTGACTTGCTGGCGACGATTAAATAAATATGATTTGATCCACTCAAGATATTTTCCACAAAAACCAATTTGCTGTAATTTCCATAACAGAAGCTGATGGCAAACACTGTCAAAAGCCTTAGATATAGTGTTTGTGATTTCTGTGCTTATCTAAGGCATTTGACTGTGTCAGTCATAGAATTCTGTTGCATAAACTTCGCTGGTATGGCTTTAGTATTATTTGTGGGGTCGAAGGCAAAGGGTCTTTGTGAGTTTAAGTGCCTCTGAATCTAAAGCTAATAGCTGGTAGTAACACAAGGCTCTGTCTTGGGCCTACTTCTCTTCCTTCTTTATTTATCCTTTTTACTTTTATATAAAAAAAACCACAGCAATGTCAATTCTAAAAATATATAAATGTCCTTGCTAACTTGGATATATATATATATATATATATATATATATATATATATATATATATATATATTTATATATATATTTATATATATATTTATATTATTTATAGACAACATGAAGACGATTCTGCTGATGTCAATTTATTGTTACGGGGTGGTGTGATTCGAATCTCTTGTCACTATATTTGACATCTTTTGTTTTAGATGTAGTTTGGAAGGTTTGGTAATTGATAATGCTCCTTCGGCAAGAAAGCATTGTTCAAGGTTTCTCGGTTTGGTCATAGATGACGAACTCAAATTTGACAACCATAATTATGCCCTCAGTAGGAAAATCTCTTCTGGTTGTTTTGAGGTTCAGGTAGCAGTTCAAGAACTAGCAAGTAGTTGGGAAATCAGTATTTTATGCTCTTATTGAATTGAGACGTAGATATGGGATTTGTTTCCGAGGAGTAGCTAGCAACTATTTAATTAATATGCTGTTCATTATTCAAAAAAGAACAGTAAGATATATGTGCAAGGCAAAAACTGGTGATTCATGTAAACCGCTTTATATAAACCAAAAAATATTAGCCATTGTTAGTTTATATACTTTAGGAACTGTCTGTATCATATATGCTAAAAGAGATAAATTTATAGTCCCAAATTCTTGATATGTAACTCCTCACCAACTCAATCTACATTTACCATTCCTAAATCTTATCATTTATGAGGGTATTAAGATGTATAATTTTCATCCAAATAATTATTAAGGAACTAGCCACTCTGAATTTATTTAAAAACCAAGTTCGGAAAATTCTGGTTGACAAGGCTTATTATAGTCTGATTGAATTTTATAATGACATGTGATACTGTTAGTATTGGTATGGGTCTAATAAGGCTGAAACATGTGACTAGTGATTACCATGCTTTATCTTTTTTTTGCCAACATGGCCATAATTGTTTTCCTTTCCTTATTAAGAATTCATCCACACAATCACCCATTTTTTGAGTGATTCCCCTGTGGCTTGGATTTTACGGCAGGTGGAATAAGACTGAAACCCATATCTAGTGGTTACCATACTTCATATTTTTTTTGGGGACATATCCATGATCATATTTTGATACATGGAATTTATATAGTGGCAAAACATTTTATTTATTTTAACATTATCCATGGCTGCTTAAATTTTTATTATATTTTTAAGGCTTTGCATTTTAATAACAGTTAAAGCAAATGTCGTTATATCAGATATTTTTGGAAATCAGATAGAGAAGATATTTCCAAACTCATAAAAAATATAGGTGTCCCATATAAGAAACATAAATTAAATAATTTTCACAGCTTTTTAATGCCATGTTCTTTTTTCGTTATATTATTTAGAGATATGCCACATTAAAAACCTACAAATTTTATATTTACTCTTGTTTATATCTCAAAAAAGAAAGAGCCAAAATGCATGTCAAAATGTAAAAAACACCCTGTACATTAGTAAAGATAGCACTGCATAAATTTTGATAAAATACATAACCTTATGATGTAAGTACAATACATTATTTTATTTTTATATATAAAACATAAAACATTATCTAATGGTTGATTAATATGATCAGATGTTTAAATGTGTTTATGTATTTGTGAAATTAAGTAATGCTTTTGATGCTTCCCAAACAGTTATTGTTTTTGTCAGCTAATAAATAATATGTATTTTAATCGAGGTGAAAAGTATATATATATATATATATATATATATATATATATATATATATATATATATATATATATATATATATATATATATATATATATATATATATATATATATATATATATATATATATATATATATATATATATATATATATATATATATATATATATATATATATATATATATATATATATATATATATATATATATATATATATATATATATATATATATATATATATATATATATATATATATATATATATATATATATATATATATATATATATATATATATATATATATATATATATATATATATATATATATATATATATATATATATATATATATATATATATATATATATATATATATGTACAGGGTGTCCCATTTTCATAGGTTTTACGGGGTTTCCAGCTTATGAGTAGAGATAGAGAGATGCGGTTTTCGCGACACCGTGCTACTTTTCGATGAAACTAAAGAGGCCGCAAACAGATTTGCCCTAACCATTTTAGTTTCCGTGCTACAGGGTGATTTTGAAAATTTGTCATTTTCGGACACCCCCTGTAACTCAGCTATCGTAAAATATATTTAAAATGTTTCAACTGGTATTTATAGATTTTTTCACGTAGAATTCAGTGGCATACTCAGATTTTTGCTGAGAGTCATAGTTTTTGACATATTGGCATAACCTACTATTTTTTAAATGGGAGACCCTATATATTATTTTTTCATCTTATTCTTCGTGTCGAGAGCTTTTCAAAAACATACCATAAGTCATATTTATTTTCATAAATAACATGAAAAAATGCATTTTTCTTTAAACGGATTTATGGCATAGCAGATCAATCGAAATAAGAGAAGGTGGCTGTGGTAGCCATGGCAACGCCAACAAAAATATGATCAGGCAGCCATTACTGCTGTCATTTTTGGCATTATTGCGTTTAAATTTTTCTTGACGTCTATTATAATTATTGTTTTTAATATGGCTCAGAATCAAAAATTTGAATATTTTGAGAAATATGATATGTGTCATATCAATGCACAGTACTGTAGGGCACTGTGCATTGATTATTGCATTTATATATGATTTTCCATTTTCCTTTTCATTTTTGTTTCAGGAAAAGTTCAATCATGGTGTTGTGTTGTTCACGTAATTTGTTTTTTCCCCTTTTTTCTAATCATAGCAAATAAATATAAAAATTTTTCACAACACGATGGTGGAACATGTCCCTCTATCAGCTGCACAGTGTACTACAGAATATAAAATGTTTTCATCGTTTAACCAACAATTACAGAACTTGTAAGATTTGTGCTTATTGGGTTACCAGCTTTGCAGAGTACTGTTTACTAATGTGCCATCTACATTTTTCTTTTCCAACTATA
>JAUTXW010003173.1:0-2500 GCA_030620095.1 Kuschelorhynchus macadamiae
AAGTAAAAACCACCCTACACTCAGAAAGCTTCTCCTTAAATTGCAAGAAACAATGGATTTCCCTTATAGTCGCGAAACATTAAGGATGTGTGTTTGAAGGCCAATGGCTTTTTTTTCGTAAGTGACAAAATAAACGAAAGATTCTGTTGGAGAGACCCGAAATTTTACATTGGCGCTATAAATATACAAGGGCAATTCGAAATTATAGAGAGGAGGGTCGTAACATCAGTTTACATTGATGAGACATGGGTCGATAATGATTTAACTTTTGGGAAATGTTGGCAAAGCAATGACACATTTGGAATAGTAAGCAATATTAGGGCAAGTGATGAGTGTTTGGAATTGATTATATTTAATTTATTTATGATGTGATAACGATCATAATAATTTATTACTTGTGTTTATGTACTGGGTGTTTTAATTAAAATTAAAAAAGTTTTAATAAAAATGGCTCTCGTCGAAACCATGAAAAGTATTTTCCGTTTATATTATACCCTAGCGGCAATTCTTTGAATTTGAAAATATTTTCCAATGATTTGTCGTGGCCGCTTTCACCAAGAAAGTACAAAAAATTACCGCTACAGAACGTAACAGCAAAGGAAATAATTTCCTTTCTGTGATATCGCCGATGGCTATAATTGTTGGGACACCCTGTATAAAATGGTAAAAGTTTTCTAACAAAATTTATATATATTTTCAATCAAATTTTTACTTTCCTTTGTCAAAAAATATATATACGTGAGAACTCGATAATATAACAAAAATAATTTATTTCAAATGGAATACCATGTATACTTTTCAATTTCAAAGACATCCCTTTCTCTTTCCTCTAAATATACCCGGTGATATATTTATCTTTGATGATGACTGAGTGAATCGACAAAAACCTTGTCATAAATTTCAATGTGCTAGAGAGGAGATTTGATTTTTACACCAATCAATAGAGCAAAAAAATAGTCGTTTTTTGCTAAAAATACTACCCAGAATCCGAGTGCGCCATCATACACAAGATAGTTCATAGTAATATTCTTTTATGTTTTCCACTCACGACTAGGTATCAACTTAGGTTATAAACAATTTAATGCAAAAACATCCTATTTTTTTCGGCTTTTAAAATCGAAACTAATAAAGTAATCTTGATGGTATAACGACATGAATAGTAGAGAATGAACTTACAAATAATATAATGTCATCGCCGACTTGATCGGATCATTAGAACAGGAGAAAAAGCTGAAAAATCTGAAAAATTAGTCCTTATTTTTTGAAGATGTGGTGGGAGCCTTTGATGAAATAATAGTCATTGTTAAGTACTTTATGCACACCAAAACCAGGCTTTGTGGAACTAATAGTTTTTGAACAATTGCGCCTTGAACCAAAATTTTATGGGCTCATTCCTGTGTAACACTCGAATTTTGTGCCGAATTTTAGATACATTAGTTAATTACATTTTTAGCAATATACTTTTAGCATTTCACTAGGCCACCATTTTGTTCCGCCGTATTGGAATTTTACCAAAATATTATCAGGTTACTGTCATGCAATCCTTTTTTTGACAAAAATTTAAACTTCATATGGCAAGTAGATTTTTAGCTATGCCGCAAATTAACAAACAGACAAACAGACAGACAGATCAAAAGAAACTATATTTTTTTGGGACCTGGGGACGCTAAGAATACGAAGATACGTAAAATATTGATTTTTTTCCATGTTTATAAATGTTGTAGTTGACCGCCATTTTGTGCTCTCTTGAAATCGTACCAAAATTTTACAAGTTCATCTCTATACAACAATTATTTCTAGAGCAAAATTTGAAATCAATCTATAAAATGGTCTTTTCGGGCCGAATTGTTAAATTATTTATTAAGCCGCCATTTTGTTTCGCCATCTTAAATTCAAACCAACGTTTACCAGCTAATTTCCACATAATCTTAGTATTTCTTAGTAATAATATTTCACTAGACCGCCATTTTGTTTCGCCTTAATGGATTTTCACCAAAATGTTACCATTTTATCCTCTTATGATCTATGGTTTTTGACCAAATTTTAAAGATAGTGGATAAATAGTTTTTGAGCTATGCCGCATACAGATAGACAGACCGACAAACACAGCGATGGAAATGGGAGAACATGTTTTCCGAGGTCTAGAGACCCAAAAATGTAAGAATCTGCAAAAATCTCGGTGGGTGATTTTTTTCATGATTACAATCTTCCCCTTTACGAGGGAAGTCCAAACGTAATATTTATTGATATTATCATTATTATTATTATTAGTATTATTGTCATCAATATTAATGAGTAATAATCTGATTAAAATAACTTCGCACGCCTATGACACGGGAAGAATTTTGACGAGATTCTCCCCCGCCCCTTCAGGCGTTGATAAGGTTCATTCGCTTGTCACACTGTAAGTGTTATGATAATTTAAAATTCCATCTCTCGTAAAACAACATTCATCGGTTGTCGGTATGTTTGATGTATGTATTTTTTTTTGGAGAGGCCA